>SNQJ01S0046981.1:15819-29104 GCA_010110895.2 Picea sitchensis | reverse complement strand
AAAGTTGACCGTTATCCAATGATCACCTAGTTTAGCTTTATAGCTATGCATTTAATAGGTGTTGAACCATATCCTCAAGAACATGTACATCCTCCAGGTGGTGGATTCATATTTCGAACAATGATAATGTGCAAACTAACGACCGGTTACAGGATCCTATAGTTCTTGTAACAACTAATTAGTAAAATGACGTTTAACCTTATTTTGTTTTATTAAATATCAGGAATTTGTGAATAAAGACAACTTGATACGTTTAAGTACTCTTGAGTGGTATATCTTGTAGAAATCATAAGGAATTTGGAAAAAAGGGTAACAATAGGGTCAAAAAGGAAGAAGATGAAGTCAAAATTTAACATTGAAGTTAGCATAAAAAAGAAGGCCCAACAAGCAGTATGTCGATGATCGAAATGAGAGAATGCATTTACACTAGCACAACTGCTAACTTGCGGCTGGTGAATGCCGAAAGGCGGTTTATGACTGTTAAACTTTCGACTGGCGAATGCTGGTGATTCCAGCACAGAAACGTGACCACCTTAATACCTTAATATTTTTTAATCAGGTAGACGTGGCAATAAGTTAGTGAACATCGTAATTTTTAAACACGATTAGGTAAATGTAAAAAAGTAAACATATAAACTGATGTCTTTATAATAGCTCAGAAGTTAATGGATGAAATCAGAGCCATTCATTTATTGTGACAACTAAGAATATTCTAGGCATTTTTAATCTCGTCCATAGAAAACGTATTAAGAACTAAAAACCTATTAAATGTGCCCATTGTCAATAGGTGTACGCCTTTCAGCGTAATTAAAAAAAAAAAATTCAAGCGAAGAAAAATAATATGTGCAACAAAATGATCATTGAGCGAAGAAATCGCTTTGAACTGCCAAATATGTTTACCACATTGGTTACCAAGTGAAATAAAAAAAAAACAAGTTTACAAAAGGGAGGGAGAACCTTTGGTTGAATTTTTTTTATAATTATTTCTAAAACTATAATCTTTTAATTTTTAATATATATATATATTCATATAGAATATAAAAATTATATTTTTATTAAATTAATGTAAATTCACTTTAAACGTTTATATGGAGAGGATCCAATTTCTTAAGGTTATTCCATTCTATTTCAAGTTTTATGGGTGGGTTTATTTTATTTTTGCATTGCATGTCAAGTTCCTAATTTTTTTTAACTTTATTTTTATTATTATTATTATTATTTTAATTTAGCGACTTTATTTTTTTTTTAATGTAAAGTTATTTAACATAATGATGATGATGATGATGATTAACATCCACTAAGACCGAATTGGTCTATCAGACCTTAAGAGGGTAAGTGATTACTTACGATTCTTTAGAATTTTGTTTCTGTGCTACAAAAGCATTAAGAGAAGCTTTCCAAGATCACCATACTTTTGTTGAGTTAAGAGGTTAGGAAGGTTCGTAGTGTGACAAATATTTTGAAAATGAGATCTACTATGGGTATAGGCTGGACAATATAATAGAAAGTGGTTTTAATCTTCAACCTTCTTAGTGTCACAAAGGTGACACACTCTTTCATCCCATGGCATTTTAGGAATTGACGAACGCCTAGTTTCACTATGGAGCTCGTGAGAATTTGTTCTTATCTTAGCAATTCTTATTTTTTTCTTTACACTTGGAAAAACAGATAGATAATTTTGATCTTCTAGATTAGGGTTGATTACGTCCTTATAATACCTTAATTTTTTTTCCTCTAACTCTTTATCACACCACATTTTCTCCTTAAATTTTGATTTGATGTTTTTTTTTAATAGTATCTTTATTTTGCAAAATGGTGTCTTCCATGATTACCCAATAGTTTATCCAAGACCGGAGATCTTTATGCCATCCTCGCTTGAGTCGATGGTGGTTATGATTCGATTTTGAAGCAATTTTAGGAAGCCTCTTGTCTTCCATGTTGTTTAACTTGTTCTTATACATTAGGTATCTAGTCATAGCCATGCTCTTAATGGGGGAGAGGCTTGTTTCTAAAAGGAGGATGTGATAGGGCGTATTTCCTTTAATTTTGAGATTATAGGTTTCAAAATTCTTTTGTATTTGCTCTATCTTTCTCTAGGATTCATGAGAGATACTACAGCCCCATAATTCACATCCATAAAGAATAACAAGTGTAACAAGAGTCTCAAAGAGGAGCTTCTTCTTATCCAAACTCCAAAGATCAGTTGATTTACAATTGTTTTCAAGCCCACAATAAGCTTTTCATCCCCCAATAATCCTTTTCTCAATGCTATAATTCCAATTGAGCTTGTGGTGAATATCAATTCCAAGATATTTGTATGAAGTCACATCCTCCAAGTTGTTGTTGTTATATACGAAGGTATCATAAGGGATCTTATTGGATTTAATAATCGTGACCTTAATCTTATCAGTATTAACAGTCATACCCATATTGGAGAAAAAATATTTGAGGAATCTTAGTTGGTTTTCAAGATCATGGGGACTCCTTGCCAAAAGAACGATATCATCGGCATAAAGAATAAGATTGATGACTATACCAGTGGGGGTAGGGCCGACACAACCTGATTTTTCCAAGCAATCTTCTAACTTGTCAATGTATATGCCAAAAAGGGTAAGGAACAAGGGACAACCTTGTTTGAATCTAATATTGCAGTTAATCTCTTTTGACCATCTCTCGGTGTTTTTAAACTTAGAAATAACGTTCTCATACATCTTTATTGCAACATCCCTCAGCTTGAGAGACACTTTTATCTCTTCCAACCTATTCCAAAGGTTTTTCCTAGGAACCATGTCAAAAGCTTTTCTAAAGTCAACAAAACAACAAAAAATCTTGGTTTTAGAATTTCAGAACTCCTTTGCAATGATCCTAAAGGTAACAAGATGGTCCACAGTTGAATGATATCTCCTAAACTCGGCCTGGCCTTTAGCTCTTTTATCTTGTCTTTCTAGCCAAAGGCTAATCTTCTTTTCCAAAATAATTCCATAAAGGTTGGCTAAAATCGGGCTAATCATAATGGTCCTATAATTAGAGGGAATGTTTCTATCCCCATTTTAAAAAATAGGAGCAATGAGGCTTTGCATACAAGGTTTAGGGAAGCCTTGCTTGACTACTAAATTTAAGATCTTGTGTATGTGATGGATAAGGATTGGCCCTTCAATTTTAAAAATTTCAGCTTGGTAGCCTTCAATGTCCTTAGCTTTCCCATTTGCAAGTCACTTAATCCCGAATTCTATGTCATCTAAAGAAAAAACTTCTTCCTTTGTAGGGACAATAGGAATGGTGTTGGAGGCAGGCCAAAGTGGAAAATCAAGGCGTTTTTGGGAAAGAAAGCATGCACGAGGAAAGCAACAACTAGAAGGAAGAACAACATACGTGCATGTGAGGGAAGACCTAACGACGGTAGGGTTAGGGTTTTGGTAAGGTATTGTAAACAACTGAAGATCCATAAATGTATAAATAAAGATACTTAGGTATCATAAGGGGTTGGTTCAGAGATATACTTAGGTATCATGGGGATTATGATTGTTGTTGTTTTAGTTATGCATAAGTTGATGTGATACGTGATATTTTTTTGTATGATCTATTATGTATAAGTTGTTGAGATAGAGAGGATAAGGGAGGGTAGATATGAGGGTTTGATTGCAAGCTGGGGAGCCTGGTGCGATCTAGTCCACCTCATATAGATATTGCCCGAATGAGAAGAGTTGTAAGCGCATAGCGTTGTAGATGTGGAATTACTATAATAAAAGAGCTAAGAGACAAATCTTTATGGACATAGCCCCGGGAGGGGGTGAACCACGATAACATCTATGTTATGTGATGAATGCGTTCATATCTTTATTGTCTTCAACAATTATTATTATGTTGAATGAATGAGTTGTTATATTTCCTGCTTGTTCGTCGATAAAATTATATTGTGTTTACAAGTTATAATCAATGGTTCAATATATAGCTCTCTTATCTCACACTCAATCCTAGGCTGTAAACACTTGAGTCTTTCAACCAACCATTAAATCTATCTCAGATGATACTACGCAATGCACTCTATGTGTTGTGTTGCCTTCTGGTTTACCAGGAGCACTGATAGTTTTAGAGGCTTTGCTGGAAACCCGAACAGACATGAACCCTGGGTCAATAAACTCGGACAATATAGAAGAATAGTAACCAAAAAATGGTTATGTTGTCATTGGTAGGAACAAGAGAGGTTTGAGTAGATGAGATAAGCTGAAGATCTGTCAGTGGTAGATCAAGAAACGGTTAGGGAAGAGAGAAATGAGCCATTGGAAGGGAATGTTGAGACTATGGAATCCCACAAAATCAGAGATCATAACTTGGCTAAGAACTAAGGAGCTAGAGTTTGCACAGAAAGACAATATACACCCTACACTAACACCTCACAAATATCTTGAGAAATATGTGTTTACTGATTTACACGAAGTCTTTTTCTGCTATTTTCCACATCTATTGCAGGAGTGGATACTAAGGTTGAAGGATAACCACACAACGAACCGGATTCAACAGCTAGAGTGGACCCTAGTACAGATTGAACAGTTACAGAAGGTGAACAACAAGTTCACCCGCGTAGTAGATTTTTGGGTTGATAGTATTGTGGCAGGTTTTATAATAGAGTTTGTAGTTGACACAGCGAAGTCGTACAACGCAACGGAGCAAGAGTTTCTACACTGACCTCAAGGAAGGTACATTCGATCGTTGCATACTTCTATTAAGATACTATTGTATAACAAAGGAGTACTGACAATGGACTCAGATGGATAAACTTCCCTACGTGCATGGGGGATGGGGGGAAGCACTGACAAAAAGAGGAGAAATGGAAGGAGGAAAGGATAAGGGAAACAAGGAGGAACCCTTGGACCCAATCATGATGGACGATGACTAGATCAAGCAGATCATGGTGACAACTAGGAAGACGGGTAGCGGAGTACCCTACCAATACAAGGTGAATACCAAGAAGAGAGTCGTATCCATGAGGGAATGCTTGGTGAGTGATGAGGAAGAGGTAGAGGATCTCCGAGCTGTGGAGCAGATTGAGGAAATCTTGCGCGCAACATATGAGAGGAAGACAAGAGGTCCAAGAACATGAAGAGAAGGAAGCAATCCTTTCCATATTAATGTCAGTGTGGAACCCATAAACCCATGTGCGACTAATACACCAAAGAGAACACCACCATTTAGACAACCGAAGTTTAGAAGCAACCAGACAACAAGAAGTACATCCACACAAGGAACACCAACTAGAGGAGCTAGTTCAGGCAACACTAGTCAAGTATCTACACCACGCAGAGGTAGTAGCTCAACATTCAGAATGGCAGGACATGATCCCACCATCAGGTTACCAGAATTTCAAGGAGAAGCAAAAGAAGACCCTGAGAAACACTTGTTCATTTGTGCAAATATATGGGAAGAAAAGCATATCACTGATGAAGATACCAAACTTGCGCAGTTAGCGATTATGCTAAGAGACCGTGCACTAGGCTGGTACATGAGTTTAGACACAAATAGTGCTTTGGGGATGACAAGGACACTGATAGACATTAAGAAGTTACTAATCAATGAGTTCCAGAAGCCGAGCTCAGAGGATCGATACATGAATGAGATGAAATAAATCCGACATAAACCAGGAGAGTCTGTATGGGAGATTAACCAGAGATTCAAGCGACTGAAGGGAAAGTTAAAATATCTCATGACCGACATGTAGCATTGACACTTGTTTTTCAATTCACTGCTCCCACACTTAAAATATCCATTGTGACAACAAAAATTCCAGACGCAGGCAGAGGCTCTGCAGGTAGCCTTGCAACTGGAAGAAAACTAGTACCAGTAGGCAGACCCAGCTATTGAAGAGCTGAAGGAAGACTTGAAGAACTTAATGTTTCAACTAAACCAAAATAAGAGAAAAGACAAACGAGAATTCGTTTTGTGTACCACATCAGGACGGAAGGCCTCCATAAGAACGAATGTCCAACATTTGCGCAATATATGGAAGAAGGAATGCCAAACCCATTACCCATAGGAGGGCCATGGTGTGAAGTCTGTAAGAAACCAGGTCACGACCCTTATCACTTCCCGATGATGCAGAAATACCAAACAGTCCCAAAGAATTCATACTACACCTTTAGCAAGTCAATAGGCCACGATGACAAATATTGTAGAACTATGGAGTTGATGCAAGAAAGGAAATCAGACGCATATAGAGTGAAGGAAGAAATTATGACGAGGCAAGACACACCATAGTTTAATCTAGTTCTAGCTCCATACAACACTGCGCAACATTAGTATAATATTGTGCAGCAACCATACAATAATGCACAGCCACAATACAATGCAACACAACCTCAGTACAATACTGCGCAGTTTAATCAAGCGTCGTAGTATAATGTGCTGAGAGGAGATAGAGAAGGCTACATAGGTGGAGGATGAGTGAGAGGAGGTTTTGAACGAGGAATAGGACCAGTGGTGTGTCACAATTGTCAGCAACTGAGACATTATGCAAGAGAATTTCCACTTCCACCAACAACTTGTATGTATTGTCACGCATCAGACCACGATACAGAAGAATGTCCAACACTACTAGTAAATATCCAGGAAAAGAGGAACCATAAAAACCAGAATGTTCAATGGATTTCCGCCGAAGCAAGGGATGAAGGACATAACATTAATATAGTTACTCGTGGAGGAGATAAAATAGGGGACGATGTTGTTCAACAAGATCCAGGGCAAAATCAATGGGTGAAAAAGAATGCTGAACCAAGAAATTACTTCGACGCACAGAAGGAAAAGGAGATATTTCAACAAGCTCGACAAGAATTCCAAAAGGAAGATATTGCAACGAATTCAACTGTGCAACAAAACAAGGAAGCACCATATCACGATATGCCTTCATTATTGGATCATACCAGCGAAATACATTACATGGAACAAGTAAGTACAATCAAAGGCTTTTTTCAATCATGTGTAATGGTATTAAGTGATTGATCATTTGTGAAAATATTGCAAAACTTACTAGAAAAATGAAGCATCGAGCTGGAAGGAAAACTAGAACAAAAAACAGTTAATCACCTACACACAAGAAGAATAACAAGTAGGGAGTTTAGACCGAATGCCAACATTGGATATTTCAATATGGGAGACATCATACTGGATCTAGGATCGAAAGTCAATGTATTACCAAAGAAAGCATCGCAATGCATGGGAGAGCCCACATTAGGATATTCACCTGTTCAATTAAAATTGGCAAACCAACACAGTGTAACACCCCAGGTTTTGAACCCCCGTTTAAAATAATGTATTGTTACAATGCTGAGAGGCCAGGGTGCCCAAACAATTATTAAAATGCCAGTGTGCCCAAGACATGTAATGTTTCTAGTATTATTAATAATAAATACATGGTTGGTTGCTAGACGGACAAGGACTAGATTTATAGGGGGCTATGATTCCACAAGAGAGGGGTCTTGAGGGGATAAGTGTTTATTCCTATGTTAATTACCCTTTTTTTTCTCCTAAGGGAGGGGATCGATTACATGAGACTCTTGGGGAAGGCCAAGAGGTTCTTGATTCCCCACGAAGTTACTTAAACCCACCCCTGGTCTGATTATGGGGTTGGTCATTGGCTCATCTGAACCTTCACTCCTGTATTTCATACCGTTCTTTCCCTCACGCACTTTCCTGCACTCATTCACCCATTCATTGATCCATCCTCACCTAGGTCTTGGCTTGGAAAAGGGAAAGGAACTGTTGAGAATTAGCCACGCGATAGTTGGTTGTAATGGTTGTTGGTGCAATCCAGCCATGACCTGGGGCCTACATGTCTAAGAAGCATTGGCCTGTGCCCTGTTTTTCTCACAAGTGCGAGTCCTGAGAGTTCCAGCATTGAGATTCTGGACCAGTTATGCAGGAGACCCTGGGAAAAGGAGGGATTGCCTAAGGGACTGCGTGGTAGAGAAGGGTTGAGGTCCGTTCTCTCGGGGTGGTACAGGCTGGGTGGAAGAGAGTTGGGTACTTGGATTGTTGTGGGTGTTGGGAAACCTATGAGAGCTTGAGAGCTGATTGGTTTGGGAACCCAAGTACACTTTGGAACTGTCCTTGTGGATTCATAGCCCTGGCTCGGGGGTGACACTATTGTTGAGTTTTGGAGCAGTGGTGTCTACGATTGGGTGGAACATCCTTGCTCTACAACCAGTTGGTGTCGCCTTTTTATAAAGATAAGTGCTCTCTGTTGTGGTATTATTATTTTTGTATGAATATATTCCATTGTGTATTTTAATTATCGTTTAAATAAATATTAGATTATGCATGCTTGTTGGATATTGTTGTGCATGTCGCTAAATATTGTATCTTATGCGTTCTTATTAATTAAAAGAAGGTATCGGTAAGAGTACAAAATCCAAGGGTGGGATTAAAGGTAGCGCACCCCGACATGTGCGTGGTTGGGTATGTTACAGTTTGGTATCAGAGCTTATGGTTGAAACACCGGGCTGGTATGGGCCGGGTCTGTTGGTCAGAGTCTCATGGTCAAGATTGAACTCTGATCATGAAGTTGAAAAGCTTAGGAGTAATGGCGTTGAAGAATCTACGCAGGAGTTATATCGTCAGAAATCCGTTGTAAGGGGTTCGATGGATCATGACCGCCCCCCTTCGAATTTGAGAGCGATCGCCACTTTAGGATCATGAGAGATCTGGGATTGTTGGATCGGAGGATGGGTGAACAAGGGTCGTCCGATGAAAAGGAAGAAAGGGCTAAGGTCACAACCATCATATTCCATTGGAGAGTGAGATCAACGGACATGAGGCATTGCAGGGAACGAAGTTGCATGGGAGATAATTTCCCAAGGCGGTCCCGCAATCCAAACCATGGTTTCACCAAGGGGTTACATGTCAACATCAAGAGAATTGCGAGGCGAAAAGTAGGTTACTCCAAACCGTTGATGTGTGCCCCCACAAATTGAAAGCCAAGTAGTGATGTGACATGTTAGTACTCGAGCGATGAACCTCCGAAGAGAAGAAGTAGCCAGGGACCGTCGATCTGTAGGAGTACACGCGTCAATCAATCGTGTGCTCTGGGTGAAAGCACTCCGAGAAAGAGCGAGTGAGGAGAAGTTGAGAATTTATATTTCCGAAGCCCGGAGATCCAAAGTGAATCTCAACCGTCCGATCTAGGAGGACACGTGGAAGAAATCCGTGCACTTTGGGGAAAAGCGAAGGTTGAGAGTTGAGTTCTCCGAAATCCGGAGACCCGAAGAAATCATAGTTGTCGATCCATGGGAGACACACGTCAATAGATCGTGAGCTTCAGATAAAAACATTTCGGAAAAAGTTGAAGTTTGAGTTTTCCGAAGTCTGAAGGCTTGAAGGAATTGCAATCGTTGATCCTTGCAGCAGTAAATTCCAAAGTCCTAAAGTTCGGGTTTAATATGGGTCATTCGATAAGGGAGACACATGGCAGGAGTTTGGCCGGTTTGGGAAATCGAATTTCGGGATAATTGGAAGTGTGCTAGTGTGGAAAATCCCGAAGTCCTGAAGCCCGAAGAGTTGAAGGGGTACTGGGGCACGATGGCATCACTAGGAGGTGATGTGGACCCTGAAATTTCTGAAGAGATGTGGCTTATCGACATCACCAGGGATGACGTGGACACATGGGATGTGTGCCACATGTCAGTAAGTTTTGAGCATGTAGATGATTGAAATGTCAGCTAGGAGATGACACATGTCACCCGCCTAATTGGGCCATGTGTCCACTTCCAGTATTTAGCCACGTGGCGACAGATCGTGCAGTCCAAAGACTGGGCACTCTAGTGGGGAAAGATGTGACAGGTTATGTTGGGTCGAAAAATCCCGAAGGCCCAAAGGCCTGAGTACATATCGACCGTTGATTCTAGAAGACACACGTCGAAGGATTGTCGACTTTGGGTGAAAGCACTCTGGGAGAAAGTGCAGGAGGAAAGTTTTGAAACTTCCAAAGCCTAAAGAGTCGAAGTGATTCACAGTCTCTGATCTGTGGGAGGACACCTGTTAGTAGATCATGAACTCCTGGTAAAAGCGTTATGAGTGAAGGCAAGCGAGGAAAGTTGATACTCCTGAAGCACGGAGTCTCGAAGTGGATCTCGATCGTTGATCGTGAAAGAGGACGAGAACCGTTGATCCGATCCTGGATGAAAGTTCTGAAGTCTCGAAGCTCTGGACAAGCACTTTTCATCTAAGCGCAGGGTCATGGCCATGGTCATATCTAGATTGAGAGCTGAGGGAAGGAGGGCTAAGGGCCGAATTAGGGGTCTTCGAGACAGAAAAGTGCTAAGGAAGGATTTAGCCATGGTTTCTAGTCATGGTCACCTCGAAAGGTGGTTTGAAGGAAGCGCCTACACAAGATGAAATTGTGTGTTAGCCAAGGATAACATGACACTGTTATTTTCGAAGAATGGGGATATGATATCCATGAACAAAAAAAGAAAGAGACTTGTAGCATGGTTTGGCAATTTTGTTTATCGTATGCATAATTCTAACAAAATGTTCGCTCGCACATTTTTCAGAATTAAGGGGTTTAAACACCTCAAATCATGATGCATATTGAGGAAAAGGAAGAAGGCGAGGGAGCCTCCATTCATGATAAGGAGGTCGAAGGATAGAATACCAGATTTGGTAATGGAGAGACAAAGTCCAATGGATGCAAGGGAAAAGAAGAGCAGGAAACGTTAATAGAAATGGTAAGAAGCCTAAAGATGGAAGTGAAGAGATACAAAGCAGACAACGAGAGACTGATGAGAGAGAAAAGTTGGATAAATGCTAGAGTGTTGCAGAGATTAAATCAGTTGCAGAGACAAATGAAGAAGGGATCAAACTTAAGACAAGAGGAAGAAGGAAAGTGCCATGAAAGAAGGGATGATCATGGAAGAGCTGGTTATTCCAGAAGTGCTAGCAGAGCTCATGGACACCACTCACCTCCTTACTCAAAAATATTTTTTTATGCATCGGATGATCCTGTAAGAAGTCCAGAGGTGTCTCTTGTCAGACACCAAAGAAGGAAACAAGAGGTAGATAGTTTGCAAGGAGAGCTGAGGAAGCTCAAGCCAACTTCCTTTGAGGGTGAAAGAGAAAGGGAATATGTTGCTAAGGCATGGTTTCTTGAGCTTAGGAGATATTTTTAGTTGCATAACTATTCATCAAATCTGGAAGCCAGGATTGCCACCTACCATTTACACAGGAAAGTTGCAATGTGGTGGGACCAACTGAAGAAAGTGGAACATGTTAATGAAAGTAGGATCACTTGGAAGCAGTTCAAGAAGTATTTCCAGAATGAGTACCTCTCAGAGAATTTTTATGACAAGAAAATGCAGGAGTTCTTTGAACTCAGGATGGGAAGCATGACTATGGAAGAGTACAAGAAGAAGTTCTTGGGATTGTTAAAGTATGTCAGGTTCATTGGTTATGATAAAGTGAAAATACAGAGATTTCTAAGTGGACTACCAATCTTTTATAAGGAAAATATAAAGTATGATGAGCCCAAGACCTTGACGGAGGCCATCAGGAAGGCTAAATAGTTGTATGAGCAAGGTCAGGGAAGAGAATCTCTGCAGAAATCTTGGAAGGACAAGAAAAATGCGAAGTCTGATCAGAGGAGGAAAGGATTCAAACCTTCCTTCAATAGGAATGATCCTAATAGAAATCATCAAGATTAGTATGCTAAGGGAGATTTCAAGCAGGGAGATTCCTTGGGAAAAAGGGGAAGACCACCAATTCAATGTTGGGGATGCAAGGAAGATCACATGTACACGGATTTCCCACACAAAAAGGACAGAGTGAAGACTGTGCACAACATCCAAGAAGCTACAACAATCAAAGATATGGGAAGAATCTATGAAGCTTTAGATGATTGACAAGCAGAGTACCGGTCCAATATGATCAAGGTGGAAGGTAAGATCATAAATCAACCTGTTGTTATTTTGATTGATTCAGGAGAAAGTCATTCCTACATTGATCCTAAGATAGCGGATAGATTACATTTGGAGAAAAGTAAACTTGGAAAAGCAATTTTGGTTCAGTTATCCACTGGAACCAAAAGAAGAATCCATGATATGGTCAGAAGTTGTTCCATAAGTCTTAATGGCGTGAATACTAGTAATTATCCAAATATCATACCATTGGGGTCTTATGATATTCTGATTGCAATGGATTGGTTGGACATGCATCATGTTGTCCTAGATTTTCATAACAAGACATTTACATGTCTTGATGGAAATGGAAAATAGAGCACTGTGAAAGGAGTTCTATGACCCATCTCTATAAGGGAGATTTCAGCCTTACAACTAAAAATATGTTTTAGGAAAGGATGTCAATTGTATGCAGCTCAGGTGGAAGAGCCAGATAATACAAAAGGTCCAAGCCTCAAATATTTCTCAATACTACAAGAATTTGAAGATGAATTCCAAGAAATACCCGGATTTCCACCAAGAAGGGAGATAGATTTCTCAATTGATTTAGTGTCAGGAGCTGTCCTGGTGTCAAAAATACCTTACAGAATGAGCACACCAGATTTAAAAGAATTACAAATACAGTTGGAGGAATTGTTGAACAAAGGGTACATACGTCCAAGTGTTTTACCTTGGGGAGCGCCAATACTTTTTGTCAAAAAGAAGGATGGAACCTTGAGGCTGTGTATTGACTTCTGACAGCTGAACAAGTACACTATAAAGAATAAGTATCCTCTACCCCGAATTGATGACCTCTTTGATCAGGTAAGAGGAGCAAAGATATTCTCAAAGATTGAATTGAGGGCGGGATACCATCAGGTAAGAATCAAGAAAGAAGACATTCATAAGACAACCTTTAGGACCATGTATGGGCATTATGAGTTTGTAGTGGTGCCATTTGGACCGACCAATGCACCAACTGTCTTCATGTGCTTAATGAATGGCATATTCATAAATTATTTGGATAAGTTTGTCATAGTATTCTTGGATGACATAATTATCTATTCTAAGTCTAAAGAGGAGCATGAACATCACTTAAGACTATTATTGCAAGTATTGAGAGAACATTAGTTGTATGCCAAGTTGAGTAAGTGTTATTTTTATCAAAAGCAGATCCATTACTTGGGTCACATTATTTCAGAGCAGGGCATAGCAGTAGATGCAGAGAAGATCGAAGACATTAGAGGATGGCCAACACGCATAAATGTGTCAGACTTCAGATATTTTATGGTATTAACTGGCTACTATAGAAGGTTCATAGTAGGGTTCTCTAAGATTGCTCATCCCATCACTTCTTTGCAAAAGAA
>SNQJ01S0046980.1:46079-57651 GCA_010110895.2 Picea sitchensis | reverse complement strand
TTGAGGCTATAAATAAAAGACCTATTGGGTCATTATCATCAATCCAATTGTGTGATAGATCATGCATATCAATATGTGCAATATGTACTATAATTTTCTAATCAGAGTGGGTTCTGCCTAAGTGTTGTTATGGTGTCTTTGGACACCACCCTTTATCTTCAAAAAAAAAATTTCTCTTCAATTACCTGCAACATTATTTTTTATGTTTCATGTTGTGTTCCACCCTATTCCCCAACATGGTATCATATCCTTTGGTTTACAACCTCTACCTATTATCTTCAAACCTTGTTGAGTCGAATATGTTGTGTGATTGACTCTAGGTCAGTGGTTTGTTGATTGGAACTTATTGAAATAGATCAGTTTCTGCCTAGATATCAAATATGGATTCAAAGATTGATCTTGTTGTTATGAATGGATCAAATTATGCAGTATGGGCACCATACATGGAAACCCTACTAAAAAGAAAAGGATTGCGGTAGTATACGAAGGTTGTGATTCTATATCCAACAGAAAAATAGGTAAAGTTTTTTGTTGATGTCAAGAAGGATGAGGTTGAGGGGGTCATCACAACAGACATCTCATGGAAGATTCGATATCACCTCAATGGAATCAAGTTCCCTCATCAAGTATGGAAGAATTTGAAGTCATTTTTTGACCAAATCGACGAAATCCATGTCATGTAGTTTGAGAAAATTTTTATCTCTCTCAATCCTCGTTATTTTGACAGAATGGAGGACTATTTGGTGCATGTGAAATAACTCTAGTTGAAATTGGTAGAATTTGGAAAGAACTATCAAAATAAGGATGGACAACTCATCAAGTTGGTCCTGATGAATTTGAGAACACCATTCGACGTGTTCATTCCAAATTTCCACACCAATTGAAAAGCGCGCAAGGAAGATGGTAAGGATTACACCTTTGAATATTTTTGTGGTATTTTGATTACTCATCCAAACAAACTTCTTGAAGAAGGAAAGATTGGTGGTAAACACCATGCCCACTTTCTCAAGGGTAAGAGAAAGATGGATCCCAGGGATAGAGTACAGTTTGATGAAGATAGATTCAACAACCTTATCATCCAGTGCCATATGTCCATACCTCTTATTGCGGGCCCTAAAACCCCTACAGCTCCATCCTAGTAATCTAACCACTGCCCTATTCCTTAAATAACTTTCAATCCTAAGCCCCTAGGTCCTATTTTTCCCCAAGCCCCTTTATACCTCTTTTTATAAATTTATAGGGGCTATACAATAAATTGTCTATATGTTGCATTAAGAGCACGCATGTGCTCTTGTGAGCATAAATAAATGATATTAGGAATTTTTCCTGCCTCATATCCTTATCCAAAAGGAGCGTGTATGTGCTCTTGTGAACATAAATAAATGAGGTCATGAATTGTTCCTGCCTCATATCCCTATCCAAAAAGAGCATGCAAACATTCTGAGAGCATACATGCATTCCTGGAATGCATGCTCACTTCAAGGCGCATGCATTCAAAGAATACGTGCACTGGACAAGGATATGAGGAAAGAATAATTCGCATCCTCTTTCTCTCCAAAAAATGCAACACCATATCAACATATGCACACAGAAACAACAACAACAAACATGTTTTTTGTTTTTTAGTGTCGTTGGAAAACAAAATTTTGTCTTGTTGTGTAATTGGTAGACAAATTTGTGTAATTGAAGAAAATTGTCAATGGAAAGAAAACTTTTTTTTTGTTGTGTATTTTGTAACGACGCCTCCATTACTTCAACAATTAGTGATGTACAAAAGAGGTAAATATTTTTTTTTTGAACAAATGTTAGTACAAGTGAAAATGTGTCATAACATGTATTAATAACTACACAATGAATTTCATCACAATCAACTAAAAGAAACATCATTGTTATTAAATCAATCGTATCTTATAAAGATAACATAAGGAATCTACCCGCCCAGGCCCCAACCTATCCTGCATGGTTATGACCTCCAAGACACATAAACAATGCTCAAGTCCAGGATTCATTCGATTGATTTTGACCACTTAAGGTCTCAGGACTGGCGATTGTTATGAGGAACAATGAAGTATATAATTCCCATTAATTCAATCATACACCACTATTCAAAACTATAATTATCAACATACTTAACCATAAATTCATCATAGTGCAAATAATAATCTACTCTACATAATGAATCTTCAAGCAACCTTGAGTGTAAATAAGTAAGAGGCTTTTACATAAAGAATATTAACCCAAAGAGCATAAGTAAAATCTTAGTCTCATGTAGCTCAACTATGCATATTCATATTAAGGAATATCTTCTAAGAATATATATCAGGAATTTAAAGGATAAAATTATATATTCATTTGCAAGAAACCACAAGAAGATCAATCTTTTTAAGAAATACATTAAATTTAGATGCTACTTTGCATTATGTATTGAATTTATAAAACTAATAAAAATCCATCATAAATAGAAATTAATAAGAAGTCTACTACCTCCATATCCATTTGAAAATAATGAATCGGTTCAATCATAACAAGGAATATGGAAAGATTCCAAGACTACCTTACATTTCCATTACAAGAAACTATAAGAATCTCAACCCATAATTAAGAATTAGATCAGATAAATTATGTGCTATATTGCATATCCATATATAAGGATAATTAAAGAAGATCAAGTTTGATTTAAACAATAAAAATAAATAACCCAATGTGGACTTATAAACCCAATTAAAATAACTAAAGGAAGACCCAACAATAATATAAGAATCCAATTTCAACTTACAACTCCATTCAAAGGTATTAAGGAAGACCAAACCTTATTTCAACCATATGTAAGAATGAAATTTCTATCTTAAAAATGTATTAAAGGAGTTAAGGGAAGACCAATATTATGCTTAACAATTAAACATATCTAGATGCTAAATTACATCTCCAAGTAAAGAAACAAAAAGGAGTTATGAGATCTATCCCCGCCCCTAATCTAGTGTGAAACAAAATCTAAAATTCATTCCAGACCTCAATTCGGCCCTCCATCCAAACCTTAATCCGGCCCTCAATCTGGACCTTAATATGACCCTCAATACAACACTTAATCTGGTCTTGGATCCAGCCCCTGATCCGACCCTTGAAACATAACTAAATTTCTGAAATTTTTGAATTTAAAATTTACAGGCAACGAATCGATTTCAGAATGGTTAAGCCTTAAGGAAAGGACTATAAATAATGGAGAGGCACTTAGGAAGGTCAATTTATTTGTTGTATGCCCATTTCGTTCCATGAATTATAATACTTAAAAATTAAAATTCAGAAAAATAAAAATACACAGAATAGTAAATGCTCAATTAAATTATGGGATTGTTTTCTAACAAACAAAAAAAAATTCCACAACGCCAGAGCTGCAATATTTTGACAGCAATTAACCAATTGATGTTTTCAGAAGCTTCTACAGGCTTCGGAAGCATAGATCCCCAAAATTTTGTTTCCGGAAATAAATTAACATACAAAGATCTTTAAAAATTCCCTCTTCGAATTTGTACAGGTTTCTTTGCTAGAACGAATTTATAATATCAACTACCAGTCATACAACATCCTACAGTGAACCAATAGAACACCAAAATTGAGGTTTATAAAAATTTCAAGACAAAGAAAGAGGAAGGACAATCGCTCAATTGAAATTATGGGTTGTTCAAAGATGGGACAACAGTCACACAGAGTTACCAAACTCCAAAAACGAAGCAAGATTTTAGCATGGGATTCAACCCAGATTCAAGTTATACATTACACAGGAAATTCGCTCAACATTAACTCGCAAAACTTTGCATGTAATAAGTAAAGCCTCCCATCATTTTTCTATTGAAATTAGAAATGGAAACCAACTCAAAGGTCGAATTTGATAAGGAGGGGATCTATATTATCCAGTCGGTCATTCAAGAGGCATACACAAATTTTCAACCATGCAAAAGATAAATTCCTTACAAAAATCAAAATGAAATCGAAGATTCCATTAGCATAGTAATGACATCTTTGCGATGTGTGTAAAATTTCTCAATTGTTTGCAATGCTACTAACATATAGAGAGCTTTTGTTTAAATAGCCATACCCACATTCTCTTTTTCAACAGTATTAAATCTAATCACACAGAATAAACAATCATGGATTGAATTAAATTTCCGCAACAAAATAGAAGGAAAATTGCTCGACATATGCAACGAAAATAAAAATTTAAATAAGAAATAAAACTTCATAGCAACCATAGAGGATCACCTCAAGTTGTCAGTCTAGATTTAAAATCGCCATGAGATTTATTTTTCCAGAAAGTTCAATTATTCAAGCAACGAAAATGTATTTGGTTCAAAGAGACAATATAAATTAAATTTTTGGCAAAAAAATAATGACAACGATCTATAAAAACTTGCACTCTGGTTAAAATAACTAGAAGTAGATAAAATTTCTAACTTCCTCCATTGCTAATCCATCTAGCAGCGAGCAAGTAGAATAAAATATATTGGCAAATGAAAGGAGAGATAACAAAATTTCTGAATACTTAGTTGAGAAATTGAAATGGCATCACATTCTAGAATTTATTTTATTACACAAAACCCATCAATAACTTGTGAATTCATTATCAGAAATAAAATTCCAGTTACGATAATATTTCTAAGGACTATGCATACAATTTTAACTGATTAAAATTTCAAAAATCAAAAATAATACCGTAACCAAAGACGACGAAGTTGAAGATGTTCTTCAACAAATGGCGTTCATTCCTTCCTCACGCTTGCTAATCACAGAGACTTCACCAATACCTCCCAGCCAATGCTAGGGGTACTCTTCTTCCCCCTTAGCCCCCTGAGACACAAAGGGGCCAAGCACACACAAACTAGAAATACTCTTGCTCCAAGCTTGCCTCACAAGGTAGATCCACCACTCTAGATCAATCTTGGTATCCCAACTCTCACAAGTAAAACCAGTCAAAAATAATTTGGAAGCATAACTTTACCAATAATCAGTGTCATCCCTTTCCCATCTAGACCATTTTCTTTATAGGAATTTCCTCACTGACACATGTCCATATGCACAATTAATTATCTTTTTAATTAAATAAATTAGGATTATTCATCCTCTCCGCAAGTTTCACAAGAAATTACATATTTTATTTTAATTAAAATTCCATTTCCCTCACATTTTGCCAAATGTGTTCCTTAAATCGCTCATAGTTGTCTCTTTATTCCTCGGATTCTCATTTAATGATTGACTCCTTACTATATATGAGTTAGAGTTTAAATAGGAGTCTTCTTCTAGTTAGACTAGTGGTAGCTAGACTCTAGATACCATTCTATGTGTACACCTATTCTCTCATGCTTTATTCCTTTCTTATTTTAAAATTCCATTTTGGTATTTTCTTGCCCACATGTACATTATATCAGATCTTTAGATTTATCTCACTTTTTCTTTAGATTGATTTATCTCTAATATTTTATTTTATTTAACATTTTATTTTAGTCCCCTAACTAAACTTAAACTTAGGCTTTGTCTTAGAATAGTCTTAAACTTTTATGGGATTTACAATTAATAAAATTACGCATTAATTAATTATTTTAAAATCTGACAATGTTAAATCAATTTATTGTTTTCTAGGCCACCTTGTAAGGGCCCCGCCGTTACAACAGCAAGCAACGTACAACAGGTCATTTTTTTTTCTTTTAGTGTTGCGTTAGGAAATTAAAACATCATAATAAGAGTGACACCATCACTCCATCAATCACATGTATTGATATTCAATTAATCGTTGCGCGCTAGAGTAAATAATTCCATAACATTCACAAGCCAACTTAAATGAAGTGTGAGATAAAACTAGTTACTAATTAGTCCTACACAACATGAATTAGGGTGCGACGAAGTCAACCCAATTCAACAATTATTCCAAGGTGCGCGAGAATTATGACATCTAAACCATCATTTGTTACAATACATTTTCAATGCGCGAAAGAAGAGTAAGATCTAAACATTATGCAATACATTATTCAAGCGTGCATTTAATCTTATTCGCTAAGTTAAAACATGCACCATCATTAACAAATGAACGCAAATATCCCAATAATAATCATAGTAATATCCATGGCGCCAGTAAATCATCGATTAGGTTCAATGTGAGAAAAAGTCAATCAATAAATTCGATCACAATTTGTCATTAACATCCAAGATGCGTGTGTGATCCAAGTACTGAATTGGACATAAATCAACATCATTACAAAGAGCACAGTTAATCTAAGCACTTAGGAATTCCTACATCCACATAGTTACATTGCACACAAGTAATTGAAAGTGTAATCAATTGATTTTTATGGCGCAATTAGTAAACTAAACCCACCATCATCCATACATCACATTTAATCAAGGCGTGAGCTAATTACCAATTTATAATCCAAGGTATAAGAGAATCATTATGTTTATTCCATGGCGCTTGAGGAAGCAAATTTGAATCCAAACATATTATCAACTAAAATAACATTACTAAAAGGCGCGCAAGTAATCTAAATACTTTGTTAATCATACTCCACATTAAATTAATGCGTGCAAACAACTTATTCTTAATCTCAAAAAATTGATGGTGTAAGGTATATATTCAATTACTTTTTGCGGTGCCAAGTAGCTACAAAAATCGTCCATACTTTATATATTTAAGCGCGAGAGATTCTATCATGTAAAACAAACATCCCTTCATTACTTTTCCAAAGCGCAAAATCTAAGATCCACAAAAATCATTCAACCTTATATAATTAAGCGCGAGAGAGATCTATCATCTAAAATAACAATCCTTACCTTACACTTCCATTTTCACAAAAGTAAATGTTTCTAATAAGGTATAAGCCAATGATAATAATTTACCCAACTCAATCTTCCTTGAAGGGGGGGTTCCCTTTTTCATTAAAACAAGTTCCATAGCAATTACTGTTTTTACAATCTGATTCGATCTTAAATAACAATCTTATTATTATATATAATAATTCCTTAAACTTATAATCTATTAACCAATGAAAATGAAAATTGAAATTGACTTGGGTTAAAAACATTCTTTACTCCTCCAAAAAATTGACCCTCTCATAATCAATTAACTCAATCAACTTACAATCCAAAACTCTATATTTAGGCATCTAGTCTATGAACAATAACATAACCCTACGCATCTCAACCAGTGCAACAAACTAATATTAACCCATCCAATGGTTAAATAAATATGAAACCATCTATCATGGGGAATTCCATGCACACTTAAACATCAACAAGGTAACCACATCCTTGATTGTATACCATAATAGTGTGGGGTAACCTATTCCTAAAATTAATTAATACTCAACTCAAAGGGAAGCAACAATAAATCTAAGCAATAACCGAACCATCGGAAATACATTAAGAGAGAAAATTACTCTCTTAAAAAGGAACCCTTAATTAAAGGCGCTGGAAGGGTGCTAGGACATCTGTCAACTACAATACACGATCATTCATGTAGGAAAATACCAGGGTGGATTGTTGGCCAATAAAGGCGCTGGAAATGAATGCGCTGAGCCCAAATAACTCAATCACACTGAGTGAAAATCATTGGTGGAAGGGAATCTCGCTAGGAAAACAGATATGCAAAGATTCCATCCCATCGCTGGGAGAATGGTCCAGAGGGAAGGGATGTCTCAGATGTAAGAGATACCCTCATCGAGATACGATTCCCAATCCCAAGCAGAGGAGGAAATAAGAAAACGTAGAGAATTTTGGGGATCAAAATTCCAAAATGCAGAGAAGGAAATCAGAATTGTTGAGGCTCAGCTCAATGGTTGGGCGATTTGCATGTTGCGTGGATGTAAAATAAAAATGCAGAGAGTCGATTTCGAAGTGAAAAGAGGTTGCACAAGGTTTTGGGCACATTATCAGCCCGAATGCAAATTATTGAAAGAAGAATACCATTAAAAATGCTATCAGTTTAAAAAGAAACTCCTGATTGGGTGAGGTATAGTTGAAACTTGAACTAAGGAGAAAATTCAGAAACGAATCATGAGCAGGTAATAGAAATATAATATCTAACTTAGTCACCGGGAATCTCAACCTAAATTCTGATTAGGATTCCTTTATTTAGTCATTCGTTATTTTATCATTCACGTACAGTACTAGGACATCCAATGGAATAACTCTCAAACCTCTAATTGTGTCATTATAGGGAGGTTCTGGATTAGCTCAAGGATTTATTTTTCGAAAAGTGAAAATGAATGATGTCTCAAATCCTATCGTTAGAGACCAATATTACTATGACACTTCAACGCCATGCAAAAATCAGGTTATACAAATAAACAGTCTACTTGTGGGCCTGGGCACGGAATAAGGTCATGAACATCTAGTTTAATATAGAAATTATATTCATAGATTCCGTGCTCAGATATTCAACATCCAATATCTGAATATTTGAATACTTGAATATTTACATTCTGGGTTCTTCCATTCGAAATGCTTATGCAAATGATGTAGGAATGTAACACAGCCCAAGGAATAATTATTTTCCATATCAGTAATAGAAATAGATAGCAGCAAGATGTTATTTCACATTACATTACATCGGTCGATAAATTGATGAGTCTACGGACTGAACGCCTTGGGAAGAAGGGTTGTAGGGAGGATTAAGAATGTCAAGCGACGAACCACTCAATGCAGCGAGGGTTATACAGGCATTCATCATCAATTTTTTTCTTAAATGACTGAACAATTTTATTTCAAAGAACAAAACAATCTCAAATGAAATTACCAACTTAATCCATAATCCATTAAATTTCATCAATAATTGAATTCACATATAATATTCTAACTAATCTATCAGTGAAAAATTTTACACCTGCGTACCATAACTGAAGGCGAAGAATATGAAGTGGTTGTACCGCGCTTGTGCTCCATCCATCTCCTGCTTACTAATCACTGAAACCTCACTGGTACATCCAAACCAATGCTAGAGGTACTCTTCTTCCACCTAAGCCCCCCAAGCCGCAAAGGGGCCACACACACAAACCAGAGAAATATAGCTCCCAACTCACCTCGCAAGGTTGAGCTACCACTCTCTATCCGAGTTGGGTATCCCAACTCCCACAAGAAAAATCAGTCAAGAAAAATCTGGCAGTGTAACCTTACGCATACCAATCGTCCTCCATTCCTCTTCTCTGTCATCTCTTTTATAGATTTATTCTTAGTGACCTTTCCATTTTCACATTAAACAAGTTTTATTAAAAAATTATTAGGAAATATTCTCCCCCGTACACTTGTCACCCAATCCCTTAGTTGCACCAGAAATTTATTTAATTAATTAAATTAAATTTCCAATTTCCCTCACCCACCTAAAAGCATTCTTAAAAATGTTCCTCGATGTCCCTTTATTCCCGCACATTCACTTAATGACTAACTCATTTCTTAAAGATTAGTTGAGTTCATTTTAGGAAAGTTGTCTATACACTAGATTCCTTCTATGTTCCACGTCCCTTTTGCAATTAATTTCATTTTTTTGTCTAAGTTCGAAATTAGAAAGTTTTGCACAAAAAACAACAATTAATATTTTAAATAATTTAATCCTCCATTAATTTTCAAATTTAATTTTTAGTTCCTCCCCCCTTTCTTTTCTTCATCCCCCCTTTATTAATTAGTTAATTAATTTTTAGTCCTCATATCCTGCTTAGACCTAGTCTTTAATTTCAACTGGGCTTAGCAAATTTTTAAGGGAGAAATTATAATTAATCAACTTTACTCATACATAATTAATTCAAGACTGGCCATGTCAAAGCAAGATATTGTTTTTCTAGGTACCTAGGTTCATTGACTCACCAATGTTAAAAATTGTGACATGCCCTTCAAGACGCAGTATGTGCTCCAAGGGTGCCACTCGTGTTCATTCAAGTTTCATTTATATGACATGCCCTTCAAGACGCACTACGTGCTCCAAGGGTGCCACTCGCCTTTTGACTGATTTTGGTAGACTTATTCCCTTGGACTCAATACTTCGTCAGGAGATCTTATGGGAGACTAAGGGCCTCTAAGGAATAAGGACCCTACCTTATTGCATGCCCCTTAGAATCTTCATGAGTGATTGTCTCAGTCTTCCCTTACAACATCATGGATCTCTCGAACTAGGTAATTGTTAACCTACAGTTCGAGCCATGGTGGGAGTGCTAGTAGGTTGTGGCAGGGATTCTACCACACCTCTCCCTCAATATCCCTAGTTGTCGTGCATGACCCCCTTACTCCAAATGTGAGTCAGATTAGAAAGAAATCGTTAGCATGCATCCATCAACGAAACATGTCATTGATCCATAAACAACATCATAATATACCGGTCATATGTCACATACGCAATAACAAAAATACTCAAACCACAAACAACACACTCCCAGACTCGATTTGGAGTCCAAGGAGTCCCATCGATGCCATCAGCATATTCAAGCTATCCAGAGTCTTGCACACTCAGGAGAAACAAGTCAATAGCAACTATCGACACATGTATAATCAAATAATGTATCATCATATCCATAACATTATCATAATCCATAAATGAAACAGTTAATCATATAATGAACCGGATCACTTGCACGCAAGTGTCCTCAAAGAATAAGTCAAATCAGGTGTGTGCAAGAGCAGGATATTACACACCTATATTGATTGACTCACATTTTTTTTTTTTTATGTGACGTGCCCTTCAAGACGCACTCTCATGCTCCAAGGGTTCCACTCGCCTTTTGACTGGTTTTGGTAGTTTTTCAACCCATGGATTCATCACTCCACTCAGGCAACCTTGTGAGAGACTAAGGGCTTCTAAGGAATAAGGAATCAGCCTTATTGCGTGCCCCTTAGAAATATTTGTGAGTGGCCGTCTCAGTCTTCCCTCACGACATCATGGATCTCTAGAAATAGGTAATCATTAACCTACAATTCGAGCCACGATGAGAGTGCTAGTAGGCTGTGACAGGGACTCTACCACACCTCTACCTCAATGTCTGGTTTGTTGTGCATGGCCCCTTTACTCTTTATGTGATTCATATTAGAAATCACCGTCAACCTACATCCATTGAAAAAACACTATCAAATTTACATACACAAAATCATACTATAATCAATCATATGTCACATATGTGTAAAATGAAATACTCAAACCAAATACAATCCACTCCCTGACTCAATCCAGAGTCCAAGGAGGTCCATTGGTGCCATCAACATCTATAATTTGTCATGTGTCATGCACACTCAGGTAAACTCGTCAATAGCATTTGTCAATACATATATTAAGTAACAATAAATCACAACCCATCAACATCATCATGAAAATCCATAGTCGAGACAAATAACATTGTACTATAGCCGGATCACTTGCACGCAAGTGTCCTCAAAGAATAAGTCAATAACATGTGCTCAGTAGACCGGGATGTTACATATTTGGAAGGAAAATTATGTCTTGTTGTATAATTGGAAGGCAAGTTTTGGATGGCACCTTTGGTTTTTTGGTGTACTTGGAAGGAGTTTCTTATCTTGTTGTATAATTGGAAGGAATTTCTTATCTTGTTGC
>SNQJ01S0046980.1:22928-34987 GCA_010110895.2 Picea sitchensis | reverse complement strand
AACGGGGTGGTTTAGACCATTAAGCCTCCTCTTCTGGAGCTCCTATTTGGAAAGGGACATTACACATTTTGGAATACAAAGCTTATTACCTTTAAACAGTAATCCTTCTTGGATCATGTATTCTTCCCATTGGCTTCTATCTATGAGAATTGGATTCTTAGTTGCTTCGTATGCCCCTTTAAAATTTGGGTCATCTCTGTACATGTCCCTGAGATCATTGAAACCCATCGTTTTGACTTTGAACTCCTGCAATAGCAAACACTTCCTGCTCAAAGCATCAATAACTTTGTTAGCAGTACTAGAAATATGTTTAATCATAAAAGTGAAATTCTACATGTATTCAACCCATTTAACATGTCTTTGATTCAACTTTTCCTATTGAGTCACAAACTGCAGTGCATGATTGTCACTGTATAAGACAAACTCTTTAGGAATTAAGTAATGTCTCCATTTCTTCAATGCCTGAATGATAGCATAGAACTCCTTATCATATGTGGAGTACTTCACTTTCACTTCATTCAGCTTCTCGCTGAAGTATATTATTGGCTTGTCTTCTTGACTCAAGACTGCCCCTATTGCAAATCCACTTGCATCACATTTCACTTGAAATCTCTTTTGGAAATCAGGCAACACCAGAATTGGTTGTTTCGTGATTTTCCTCTTCAACAAATTAAAACTCTTCTCAGCTTCTTCTGTCCAGTGAAAAGATTTGTGTCTTTTCTTCACTATATCCATCATCGGGGCACTAATTCCACTGAAATTCCTGATGAATTTTCGGTAGAAACTAGCCAATCCATGAAAACTTCTTACCTCAAAGGTATTCTTTGGTGATGGCCAATTCTTGATTACCTCCACCTTATCTGGATCCATTCTCAACTTATTTGCATAAATAACAAAACCCAAATAAATGAGTTATGTCTTCATGAATGAGGACTTCTTCATGTTTATAAATAGCTTCTCCTGTTGTAACCTCTGCATCACTCTAGCCAAATGTTTCAGATGCTCTGCCACTATTTTACTGAAAATCAGTATGTCATCCAGATACACAATGACAAATTTTCCAATGAACTCCCTTAGGACTTCATTCATCAACCTCATGAAAGTACTTGGCATGTTTGTTAACCCAAATGGAATAACAAGCCATTCATACAACCCTTCATTATTCTTTAATGTTATCTTCCATTCGTCACCTTCTCTCATGCGAATCCGGTGATAACCGCTTTTCAAGTAAATCTTCAAAAAAAAAATTGCTCCACTCAAGCAATCCATCAGTTCATCCATCCTTGGCAATGGAAATATGTACCTGATGGTTATTTTGTTGATCTCCCTTGAGTCAGTACACATCCTCCAGCCTTCGTCTTTCTTCAGACTGAGTACTGTCAGAACAACACACAGACTGAAGCTTTCTCTGACCAACCCTTTGTCCAACAAATCCTGGACTTCTCTTTGACTTCTTCATTCTCCTGCGGCATCAATCTGTATGCGGATTTGTTTGGAAAACTAGCTCCTGGTATGAGTTCAATATGATGACTCACACTTATGATCGGTGGCAACGAACGAGGTATTTCGTCCACTACTATGTCAGCGAACTCTTCCAGCAGTTCCTGAACCTCTTCTGGTAAATCATCTACTCTTGTGCTGGTCAAAACAATCTTCGATTTCCTGACCATAATGAATTGTGGTTCCTCCTTCTTGTTAACCTCTATAAGAAGTTCCTTCCCACTCATGAAAAGTATAGTGTTTCTTACTTCAGGTTTCACCTCCTTATCATTGATTGGAAGTAACATGTGAGTTCTCCCATTCTTCTCTAGGGTGTATGTGTTCATTCTCCCATCATGAATCACATTCCTTTCATATTGCCATGGTCTACCTAGCAATAGATGACAAACATCCATGGGAATGACATCACAAAGTATCTTATCATTATATCCTCCTATCTTAAATTCAACTAAACACTATTTAATGATAGTTACCTAATGTCCTTTTGTAGCCACGAAACTCTATATGGGCTTGGATGATCAATCGTCTCTAGCTCCAGCTTTTGTACCATCTCTATTGAAACGAGATTGTCTGTGCTACCACTGTCCACAATGACCTTGCATGCCCTGTCCTTGGTCTTGCAAGTAGTTCGAAAAAGTCTGTTTCTTTGGAATGAACTCTCCACCTCCTTCTCTAGTGTCAAAAGATCTTTTCGCATTATCATCGATCTTCCACCTTCAGCATCTTCTGCCTCAATATTCTGGCTTTGAGCTTTGGCAATGTGAGCCTCTCCATATTCCCTCTTTTTGTCTGGACATTCATAAGATTTGTGTCCAGCCTTTCCGCATGTGAAGCATGTTATTACTCCACCTCTTCCTCTTCCTCTACCTCTGGTACAAGAAAAAATATTATTATCAACATAATCTCCTCTCTGTTCGGTATGCTACCCTCGCTGTGAGCTTCCACCTCTCTCAGCCCGAGTCTGAGGTTTCCTCCAGTCCTCCTTGTGTTTCTAATTTTTATCCTGGGCAACTGATTTGCCTTTGGGATGACTTCTACCTCTGCCTCTTTGACCATGTTTTCGGCTCAACTTCTCTTCCACCTTCAGAGCCATCTGATAAGCACCTTCCACCATTCGGATGGTTATCATGCTCATCTCATCCTGAATTTTGTATCTCGGGACATTCATGTACCTGGAAACTTTTTCATCATCACTTTCCCGATGACCTACCCTGATGTTCAGTCTGTAGAATTCTTCAGTGTATTCCTTCACTGTCATCATCTTCTGTCTCAAGTTTTTCATTGTTCGAAACAGAGTAATTTGATAATCTTTGGGAATGAATTTTTTCGTCATCTTCACAATCATTCTATCCCAACTTTTGATCTTCTACTTGCCTTTGCAGTGTCTGTTAGCTTGTAGCTCATCCCACCACAATGTTGCATGTCCTTTTAATCTCGTGACAGCATGTTTGAGCTTCTTGTCCTCTTCAACATCTTCATAGTCAAAATATGTGTCCAGAGCTCTAATCCAGTCTAGAAGCTCCTCTGCATCCAAATTTCCCTCATAAACTAAAATCTATGAGTTTGACCCTTGCTAGGATAATTTTAGGAATTAAAACAATTAAAAATCTAGAAACAAGTCATCATATTGTTACAAACCTTATGGATGTTTTTCAAAAAATTGGTAGGAAAACTCATTCTAAAGACTGTAATGTAGCCCAACATGTCCTGTCATAATCAATTGTTAACAATATCAGAAGAAAACATCATTTTCTCAAAAAAAACTCTTGTCTCATGAAATGAAATATCAAACCCTTCAAAAGTATTCAAATAAACAAGATAGCCTCGAAACAAGTGTCCAAACTAATTTGTGGGCCTTCACTGATAGGCTACCTCATTCTGACATCAGAACACTAGGTCTTCTTCCAACAAATAATATATACTAAAATTAAGAAGGGGATCTAGAGACCATGAACCCCACATTAAACGCTTTCTTGAAATGACACAAACACAATTGTATGAGATATTCAAGACTATACATAGTGCACTTAACTTTTGCCAAAGATATTTCCATAAATGCAAGCCTTAGTATGTTCAAATAAACACAATTCATATCACATGTTGTTGTTGATACCACATAGAGTATAGTTATATATATAGTATAACACTCTTATGCAGGAACGCTCAGTTATATTGTTGTCTTCATCATCTAGAGACTTTATTCATAGAATCTTGTGTACAAGGCCATAGGGTTGTACGTTATATCAAAAGGCTTGCTTAGATGGGATGTTCCCCATGTGCAGTGGAATGGAATTATTGAGTAAGTGCATCTATGTGAGCGTTAAGTATGAATTGGAGAGGAACGAGGTTGACTTGAAAATCTTTTTGTTTCATTTATATTACATTAAGTATGAAAAAGAAGGAATCCCTTGATTTCTTTCTCCTATAGAAACTTGATCCAACATCATCATATGGGTGGCCTATGAAAGGAAAGTAAAATTATAGCACCATACATAATTTTAGAGGCTGAATATTTATTAATGACCTGGGTATATTTCCAAAAGTTTCAATTTGTAATTTTGATTAAGGACTCATATCTACAAATAAATGGTGAGTGTGATTTATTCATGATACTCGTATCATTAGAAATCTACACATTATTCCATGGGTTCAACTTTTATGTGATTACCTTGTTGAACACCCTCATCTAGTTAAGGACCCTACATTCATCAACATCAAATAAAACAACAATGCAATTGAAAAATGGCACATCATCTCAACTATATATATTTTTACAAAATGGCACATCATCTCAACTATATATATTTTTACAAAATGGCACATCATGCCCAATATACAAAATGATGAAAAGTGCCTAAACATGGAAAAGTGTCATATGGTTCCCTAGATACAAATTGGCACTCATTATTCACTCATTGACCATTTCCATCCTCACAAATTTAGGTGCATCATGGAACTCGATATTTATTCTCTTGCTCAAAGTAGCACCTCGAGTAGTTTTGCGCCTGGGAGTGGTTTGTCACTCCAGAGACTGGACAATGAAACACCATTCTTATAAGTTTTTTTCCACAAGGAATTAATAGACATACAAAATGATAATTTTCATTCAAGGATCAAGGATCAAGGCATGAAATTTAAACAAAAATGATGCCACCCTACAATAGTTACAAGGATCATGGCATGAAATTTAAACCAAAATGCATAAAATAAATTCCATTCATGATACATAAAAATTCATCAAGAAATGATCTCACCATCAATAACTAGAGAAACATGATAGAGTTTCTAGTAGGGGAGTGTTTGGTTGTACAACCTTCTATGAGGAAACATCTATTGTGGCATCCTTAGTGGATGGCATAGTCTGGTCTGCTACAAAGATGGTTGTCGGGTCGCATATTGGTGCAACCACTATGGATGCATTGAATAGAAAATATGGTGGGAGTGGGTGGTGTATGGGTGCATCCATTGTGGATGGATGAGATGGAAAAGGTGGTGGGGGTGGGTGGTGTACAAGTGCATCAACTATGTGGATGGATGTGATGGAAAAGGTGGTGGAGGTGGGTGTCATGTGGGTACAACCGTTGTGAATGGATGGGATGGGAAATATGGTGGGGGTGGGTAGTGATAAAACCCCACGGGTTGTACGAGGGATGGTAAAACCCTTGGAGAATTAATAGGTATCCCAAGAGATGGGGTATGGTGGCCAAGGAATGGACTAGCCCTATAGCTGGGGAAAAATGATGGGTGGAATGTTGGTAGTGGTGGCGAATGAAAGGGTGGTGGTATAGGTGATCCAAAAATGGATGAAGTAACCTACATACGTATTTATAATATTTTTATTAATACCAAAATGTAAAATTAGACCCAAAAAATATAACGAATTTCACATTTAAACAATATTTAACTCAACACATGATACCTATGAAGGTGTTGACTTATCCGTCCAAGGTGGACATGGTTTATCACTATATGGTATCTCAACTTGTAGAAACACAAGAAAATTATATTTGAGGATGCTAGAGAATAAACAAATCAGTGTGGTGAATTTTTCAAATGTGGCACATACCTATGTATGCAGTACACCAAATGAGAAGGTTTCTTCTACTATTGCATCAATGGTGGAAACTAACACTAATGCATCTAGTTTTGTAGAGGGTTGTTATTAGAGAATAGAAATTGCAAAACATCATATAATAAGATATGCAAATACATACATAGAAAACTACACACACACACACACACATATATGAATATCAAAAATATGGTTAAGATACTAACCTCCATGAAACTCTCATCTCCACTGGCCTCCATCGTCCCATAACAAATATTCCCATAAATCGAGCATCCATGAGGCTTGCATGAATGCATATTATGTCCATGTTCCCTCTCCTAGTTGCACTCTACTGCAGGGCTTGAAGGTCCATCCCCTTTACCAACATCACCTGTAGGAAACTCTTGCCAAGATAATGTTACAAACTCCCATGCTGAACTAGGCTATGAGTCAAGGCTGATATCAATAATTGTGTCTACACGATGCCTTCCATGATGGGAGGTTGTTGAGTAGGGGGATCAAGCCTTCACCTAGGAGAATGAAAAGCTAATACTAGGTGACACCTAGCATTATCTCTATCATATGTAGACCCACAACCCACCCCCTGGAATTCATTAATGTCAAATTAGTTGACATGGTGACCCTAAATAAACTTTTCCCATAATTTCCTGAAGAAATATAGGGGCATCTCCTTTTTATTGCAGGGAGGTTTGTCAAACACCATAAACCACCTATCCATCCAATTATCCTTGAATTGTCGATGGATGCACTAATACATACAAATATGTCTCTTTGTCATTGGTGGTTGTAGTCTGGTTCTAGGATCAATGAAAAGTGACATCAATTCTTATTTTGTGATGTCCAAGTCTTTCACTTGTTTTTTATCCATGCCATTCCTGTAATACTCAAACATCCTAGCCTTGTAATTAGAAATATTGGTTAATTTACCTTTGGAACTTGAAATGGATGATACAATGGCATCTAAGGAAGTGGACAATGACAATTGGTTGGTCTCTCTAGTGCTCCTTAAGTCTTGGACAATTGATCTAAGAGACATCAAACCTTGATCAGTTTCCATGTTTACGATTATTGGTTGTGGATTGGGGTTTGGTGTTCTTTCTTGTGGTTGTGTTGGTTTTTGGTTATCTCTAGGTTTCATGTTAAATAAGAGTGTTTCAATTTAATGATGGAATTTATATAAATTATGTGGATTTTTAAAATTAACTTTGAAAAATTACAAAAAAAGCATGAAATTAATATAGTATAGGAAATGAAAAAAAATAAATTAATTAAATGTGAATAAATGCATGGATTTCATTGTGGTTATGATTACAGCTACGTGAGACATCCTCCAAGACACATACTGAGTGATTCGACCTGTGAGAGATCCCATGAGTTGGGTGTTCCCATGAGATGGGTGTGTTGTTCCTCTCTAAGACGGAGATGGAATGTTGTGTGCCCCTGTGTAGGGAAGATGCCCATGAGCTAGGTGTGTCATTCTCTCTAAGATGGAGATGGAACTTTGTGTGTCCTTATGTAGGGAAGATTCCCATGAGTTGGGTGTGTCATTCTCTCTAAGACAGATATGGAACGTTGTGTTCCCCTAAGAAGGGAATATTCCCATGAGATGGGTGTGTCATTTGAGATGAAACAATGTGTACCCCTGTGAGGGATGAAGGATCCCATGTGATGGGTTTACTATTCTCCTCTGTGTAAGAGAGTTGAGACAATGTGATACTCTAGATGATTCTACTGTGAGACTCAATGAGATAGAGATATGTTGAGTAGGACATCCCTGTGGTTAATCATAGGTGGGCGTGATCCTAGTGGTTGAGCACTAGTGAGTGTGTGTCCATATGATTCTCCTGTGAGACTTAGTGAGATAGAGATCTATTGACTTGGACATACTTGTGGTTGAGCACAGGTGGTCGTGCCTATTGGCATGTTTTATAGGAAAGAGTTTGCTTTTCATTGATGGAAAGAACAATGGCGTCGATGGCAAATAGGAAAATCATAAGCTTAGGAGAAGAAGTGAACAGTATGCAGAGATGAGAAAGATCAGAAGAGATAGCAGTTTCCAGAAGTGCAGACGAGGTTCATGTCATCAAGACTCGTAGAAGGATAAAATGTTGAGACCCATGAACACCTAGAAAATATTCTAAGTCAAAGAGATCAGAAGCTCAGGAGGAAGAGTGATAGTGGTCGTTGGATCACTAATCCAAAAGACTAGCAGCCATTAGATCCAATGGATTTGCGAGGAGGTTACCATTCGGGGAATCTCACTTCAGAAGAATTGGGAACTTGAAAGTTGAATTACCCAAAGCCTGAAATCTGAAATGAAGGTGAACCATCGGATCTAAATAAAATGTGATGACCATTGAATTGAATTAGTGGAAGGATAGGATAAGAAAGGGTTGAGATCTGAGCACATGATCACCCGAATATCTGCCAGTCTTCAGATCAAATTAATTGAAGGGTAAGTTAAACGGGGCTAAAGGATTGATAATTTGATCATTCGAATACCCGTCAGCCGTCGGATCAAAACCAAATTATCGTCAGTCATCGGATCATTTTCATGTGGAAGTAGAGGATAAGCTAGAAGAGTTGCATCGCAGAAATATTGGGTGTTTGATATAATATCCTGATCCAATGAACATCATTTGTTTCGGGGATAAAGATGTGAGGAGGTTACACTCCGGAGAAATCACTTCGAGATTTTCAGTTTGAGATTTGAAATTCTCAAAGTCTAGAGACCCAGAGAGCTGAAATGGATCCTCGGCCATCGCATCATCTAAAGTAAATTTTAGTTGTCAGATCATTATAAAGTGGAAGAATAGGATAATTTAAAGAGCATTCAAATCTCAGCGGTTGAGAATCGGGCACTCAGATCTACGGTCGATAGGGCATATCGGACCCCCCCCCCCTCGAGCTTTCTGCCTTTAACCATGGGGGGGAGAGTTGGTGGTATTTTCCATGTGGGACCCTCATACGTGTCATCTTCCTGTTAACTTGGACCCCCCTCGCTCATTACCACTTACCGCCTAACACCCCCTCCGAGTAAACCACCAAACCATTCATACATACCATCTTCGTGCTTCGACGTCACACTCCACTACCCACTACACATCACACTCCACTACCGCGCTCTGGTGCCACACTCCACTACACTACCTACATGTCTCACCCACGTCAGCAGAACACCTTAGCAAGGACATGAGTTTTCTGATTTGAGAGATCACTTCAGGTGTATTCTCAACCATTGATCATAGTATAGTGGAAGGATAGTGTAAGTTTGAGAAGTTGAAATGTTGAAGTTTGATTAAGTCCTAGTCATCAGATTGAGAAATGAAAGGATGAGTGTAAGGATCATATATGACCATTGATTTCTTTCCGTGAAATAAACCATCTTATCTGATCCGTCTGATTCAGGAGCACCGTCAAGATCATAAGATCGACAGTCCCATCACATTACGGGGGAAGAACTTACTTGGGTCTTAATTTTTCATGAGCGGGCCATAATCGAAACCATGGTTTCGGAGAAAGGACCCGTGGAGGCTCGTAGTGAATTGTGGGGTTGAAAGAGGATTTCCCTCAAACCGCCTATGGACATGCCTGCAATTGCATTTTCACATGAATTTCATAGCACAAGTTCATATCGTGAAAAGAATCTAGTGCTCACTAGACCGAGATCGAGAAGCACCTTTTGAATAGGCGTTTGGTCACTGCCAATGGTCATGTGAAGGAAGGGGCTTAGAATCCAAGAAGCCAAAGTCGACTAGATGTAACTGACAGAGAAGATGAAAAGTTAACGATTGCCAGAGAAGCCAAGGAATGTCAAGATAACACCCACTGATGATGAACACACTCAGCATAACCACCAAAGAATTCGAAGAGCTTCAGGGTGATTTCCAAAGGAGTTGAAGAGTCTCGAGGTAACTGCCAGTGGGATGAAGACTCATCAAAGAGACAATTTATATATGGAAAAGAGTCGAAGACTGTAACTGCCATAGAAGCCAAAGAATCTCAGGATAACGGCCACTGATGAAGAACAGACTCAGCATGATCTACAGAGAGAATGAAGAGTTACGTGTATGATCTGGCAAAGGACTTGGCACTAGTACATATGACCAAATTTTCCATGATTTTTCATTTCTATTGCCACACTTATCCATAGCAATTTCCACAAAATCCAAGACTATTTTTCATTGCTATATCCATGAACCAAGTGTTCATGGAAACAAAAACGAAATTATCTATCCACGTGTCATCACCATCAAGATAGGTTAACCTTATACATCGTCGCAATTACGATGAAACTTCGTCGCAATAGGGACTAAAAACCATGTTAATGTAAAAACAATTGTGGAAATTTGCAACAAAAAAGCATGGCAATAGCGACGAAAATTTATGGCAAGACAAAACTTACGACGTAGATGTTTTATGTGTGATGCAAAACCATGGCAATGTGTGGTGAACTTTCATCACTATTGCCACAGTGGTTCAAAATAAAATTTGAATTCCGACGAACTATCGTCGATATTGCGACGCCTCCTTTAAGTTTAAAAAAACAAAATACATTGTAATATGGTATTACCATATTACAATGTCTCTACTTTCTCAACAAGATGCAAGAAGTTCTTTTTAAAAACAACTTAGGATAGTGATTTTTCCTGAGTGGGATGGTGACCTTGGCATTCAACAAGATAGAAAGTAATTCATTGATAACAAGTGTAGCAGGTGTGCAGGTCCACTAGTGTATGGATATTATCTTCTAAGTGGCAAACTTGAACTTCCTCTTCCAGAATAGATGGCTCATATATCTTGAGATGATTGACATAAATGATATTATGGATGTCTAGCAAGGAAGGGAAATACTAATGACAACAATTGTCATTAATATATTGAAGAACATTATAGGGACAATAGAAAATAGGCTTGAGTTTTTTATGATGCTACCCCTTAAAACATTGTTTGTCCATATACAACCAAAGTCAGTCACCAATTTGAAACTAGACAAACCCTTGATGGTGATACTGGAGGGATTTATAATGAGATAGGGAGGATTGAAGGGCATTAGTAACCAAAGAATGAATGCTAGATAATTTATGAACATATGATATTCTATACATTTTACCTCGCCTTATAGGAACTTCTATCCATAAGATGTGAATAATATCAAGATGCAAAGAATGAGAAATGCAAGAAATTATATAGGGGTAATATGAGGGTCTTTGCAATGTACATGAGATACATTGTTGTTGTGAGGGAATCCTCCATCAACTAGGCCTATATATCCTATGGTACATGTGAAGACCCCTATGCCTTGAGAATTAGTGTAAGGTAAAACTACAAGTTGTTCCATGTGGATTAGTGTAATGTTAGGAAAGTAGAAGACAAATGAGAAAGAAAGATTGGTAGACAAACATTGCATGTTAAACTCACAATTTTTACATGGGGGAACAAGCGAATTTAATTACTTCATAAGAATGATAGAAAATAAAATATGAAATGTAAATAATGAAATAAAAATAAATAATCCTAACTATCATGTAAATGATGCAATGGCTAAATTAGGATATTAGAGATGAGCAATTTCTAATTACTATATTAATGGAACAATAACTAGAACATGTAAGTAAACCATAAGTGAGTCTAACAATAATAATAACATCTCAACTATAAAATCATTGATAAGATTAAGAGTGACAAGGAGATACTTGCACTTACTTATATGTGATGTAGGATGGTGTAGGAACATGTTTAGCTAGATACCTACATCACAGAGGTTGGCATATTACCACAAGTGAGGTAGGATTAGCAACATGATCTCTTATGGAAAGGATGGAGGATAAATGAAAAGGTAAATATGGGAGGTTGTGGTGTTAGGGTAGTTCTAACAAAGGCAAGAGAAAGAAGTTGATGACACTGGCATGACATTGGAAAAAGGCATGAGTTGACATAAATCAACTAAGAGTGAACATGAGAGAGAGAGGAAACACACTCTAATATAGGGTTATCACAAGAATAAATGTGACATATGGCAACTTGGATTTAAAGTGAGCGTAACAAATGACATTCATTTTTCTAGGATTTCTGTAGTCATTAAGGCGCCATACACTAGTCAAGGACATAGAATGAGTCCCATGTGACATACGATAATCTGGAGAGTGTGAGAATAATAGGCATCATAAAATAGTAATATAGAGTCATAAAAATAAAAAAAACGACACATGATAGTCTAGATTTAGTGCAAGAATGAGAGGTGGCATACATCAATGGGGTATTTTATGAAAGCGTCAGAGACCACATGCATCAACCTAATTTCAATGCAAGCGTAGAGGTGAAAAATACCAATGGTATCAGTGGAGGAGAGAGGATCAAAGGAAGATATGATGTCACCATTGGGAGGGGCTCCATATTTGAAAGCTATGGAATGTGACCATTAAGGGGGACATCTTGGAAAACTAACCAAAGAAGTGATAGTTGATCCTAACTAGGTAGAGGTTAT
>SNQJ01S0046980.1:0-20460 GCA_010110895.2 Picea sitchensis | reverse complement strand
CAATGTCAACCTATGCATATGATCAAGGAGTTATGCAATAAAATAAGAGTGATTTTATGGGAAAGGGGCATACCACTATATTATATTAAATGAAAGTAGAAGATACAACTAGATCATCTTGATGTCGCAAGCTTCCTTTCAGTGATCCTTGGTTCCAACACACACACTTTCTCTACACTTGCATGAAGAAGATTTAGTACAACTTGATAGACAAATAGAGTCTTCAAGATTCAATCCAAACATAGTTCTTCACACAATTCTTTCATCAATTCTTCATTCAATCTTGCTTAACCTCTTCCTTGAGAAACCCTTCATTATATAGGAGAAGGAGAGATGGTTAAAAGGATGAGGATGATCCCACTAAATTTGAAAAGTTAGTAGGATGCCAACCATGTGAATGCCAACTCATTTTCTAGAAGATCCTCTACTAGAACCTTCATAACCTCTTCTTCCTCTTTTAGCCTTGAAATAGGTTCGCACTCTGCCTATAGAGAAGACTGCGAACTCCTCGCAACCTAGGTATAAACCAACCTATGAGAATCAGGGTTTTCGCATCCTGCACCATATGCAGCCTGCGATCTCACTATAAAAATATGTTTTGTAGAGGAAGACAACAGTCACTTTTCTCAGGCAAAAAGTCCTTGTGAGAGACTGAACACATCAATGTAGAGACATCACCAGAGTGGCCAAAATAATGTGTAACAAAATTCCCCCAAAAGTATGAGGCTGGAACTCATGACAACCAAAGTACTTTGTAAAATGCATGTGTGTGTGTCAGAAACAATGAGCTCACCTAATTGGAAACCTACAAACAACCAAGCAACTGCATAATATAATACCAATTCTGAGGTAGGCATTCCCATGCTCAGATCACAAATGAATGAAATCATAAACATAGGCCATGGCCACCAATCATACACCATGGATCCATGTCGCCAAAATGCTACATATCCACCAGGAATACATTGTGGATCTATGTTAGAAGACTCAAATTAAAACATAGCCACATGACATACAAAGTGGATCTATGTGTCGACACAAATCATACATACTCCATCGTAGCCTGGATCAAAAAGATGAGACCCAGGGTCTTCAATCCCATCACCTGAAAGTACGAATCTAGCCATATGATTACATGTGTTGAAGTCGAACATGGTAGAAACCACTTGATTACCGGTCATTGATGAAAACCATTAACAAGTGCGAGGGAAATTGCCATTGATTTAAATGAATCCCAAGGTACCGAAGTACAATCCAAATGAATGTGAATGAATGAGCTGAAGTCAAAAACTCAGTAGAATCTCTCGATCAGGGACCAATGATGTGAAACCCCTATCGAAAGCGAAGAGACCTTACATTAAGGCATGCAGGTTCTAAGGTACTAAATGATTTCTAAGTCTTATTCCCAAATAATGAGTTGGAGTCGATGGAAAAAGACTCGTCAAAGGAGGGCCTTGATGTATCCCTCATCAATGAAATGAAATAAGTAACAGATTTTTAGGGTGAATCAAAGTATGAATATGATTTGAAATGGACACAGGGAAGGTCGACATGGTAAGAATGGAAAACTGCATATGGCCGACTCAACGAAGGGCTCGTTTGAACTTCTCTTGAACATATGAACGACATGACAAAGGACTTGGAAGCACTGACTCAAAGACAACCCAAGATATGACCTTGCAGTAAGTCGAACGAGAGACAAATGGATTTCCCAACCCGGATTCAGATGACGAATAGGGGGTGTCATGTTCAAGGGCGACGCTTACTGCCATTAATACGAATACAAAAACACATCCCTTTCCCAAAATTTCCCCCGCCATTTCTGGCGAGTACCTCTTTATTTTTACACAAGCTTGAGGAGGATAACATATGCTTATCAATGTAAGCTCATCCTTCGGACGAGTCCCTCGAAGTAATTTTAACGAACCCTAAGAAGGAGTGGTTTGGTCCCGTAAGGGCCTTTCGATGTTTGTTTAACGAGTCCAAGGATAGAAAACTTGGGAGTTTTTCATGTTTTGAGAGTCTAAAAAACACTTAAAGAGAAATCTCCCAGTTCCTTTTTCATAAATGAGTTTGATGAGACTGAAAAAGTGATAAACTATCGCCCGTCGAACGTTTTCTTCAAATACTTTAACGAGCATGAAAAGAACAAGATCACTCGACAATCTTTTCATTTTTATGGAGCGTGAAAAGACCTTAAAGGATACTCCCTTGCGTTCGTTGTTTTTGTGTTACCATGACGAGTACGAAAAGACAAGAAAAAGTATGCTCAGTTGTGTTCTCATGTATTTTCAAGCGTGAGAATGAACGAATACTGAGCTCGAGGTTTTTCCTACAAAAACCCTAAAAAAGCAGTCGTACATGCGACAAAAAATAAAAAATACTTCTACACCGTCGTTCAGGCTTCTAAGTCACTATATCTGTGAAAAACTATACTCACAAGGCTATTAGGGTATTAGGTTTTTTAAGCAAAGCAATAAAAATAATATAAAAAATCAGCAAGAAATAGTAAAAAGTGAATAAATATGGGTGAAAAAACCTTTTTTACCATTTCATTATTACTTTGCCAAAAACTTGTCCAACATACCTCATTTTTCCCCAAATTTCTTTCCTCGATTGCGGGAGGTACAAGCGATCATTCGGAAAACGGTTTCAGCCAACGAGGTAATCTCCTGATTTTCCAACTTTTCCATGGTTTACTTGTGATTTTTATTGGCAATTTAAGAGTTTTGAGTCCATTTTAGGGTCGATAGTTGCACTCAAGAATTCTCTCAGGTGGGCCATTCGGGACCTATGAAAATCTAATATTTTCATGGGTGGGCTTCAGTGCACCTACGAGAATCTCGCACTGTACAAAATCTTCACCTGCGAGGGCTGAAAAATAGATTTTTGTGTGTGGTTTTGCTCAATAAAAAATTATGCAAGAGGTTAAAACAAGTTGTTGACTTCCTTCTCATGGCTCCATTACAGGTGTTGACCATCACGATGTTGGAATGGAGGGAAATATAACATGAGGAGGATGATTCCATTGACGGGAATGATCCGGGTACAGTCGCTGCCCTCCGAGAATGTGGGATCTTAAAAATTTTTAGGATCATGGGCATGAGAGCCCAACTCAGATTGTTAGAGTACTTGGTCCACATGTGGGATGTGGATCAATAGTTATTTCACGTAGGATTCCACACGCTGACACTAGATATCAAGGATATCTATTTTCTGATGGGGTTGTCATGACATGGATACCATGCTACTTTGACCGGAGGTAGAGGCAGTGGACTTCCTATGAGCTAGTATGTTCACCGATATTGTGTTCCTGAGGCAGAGAGAAGAAAGGGTAAGGTGGCCATTTGGGGGGTCCAATATTTGACCCTATAGACTATCTTGTTTACCATTGCACGCATGGCTGGGAGAGTGGCTCTGCACATGGATCTCCAGAGCTATTTCCAATCACAATAGAGTGCACAAAGCCTTAGGTTTTTAACTGGTCGGATGCAGTTCTCCGTAGCATGAAGAGGAAAATGACAAAGTGCAGAAGGGGTACCCTGAAGCAGTTCAGGTATGGGTCACTTTTGGTGTTCTTCCTCGAGAGGCTCCCACTGTTGCGACTACAGGTGGATTGGGTTTTACTGACCCCACAGGATCTGAGGATGCTAAGGTGGTGTAACCTCATGGCTTGGCACGTAGCAGGGCCTATAATCAGGTATAATGATTCATTTTTTAACTGGTTGAGGCCCTAGATGTTGATGATCGATGACTACGCATATGCCGGTTTGGATTTCTGAGGAGATCCTGATTTGGTCCTGCCTGAGGATGCTCAGTGGGGTGACTTAGGTGAGAAGTACACATTTTGTTCTTTTTTAATATTTTTGCAAATTTTATTATATAAAATGTTTTTATGTTTATCCAAGGACTAATCAAAAAATTTATTTTGATGACACAAATGTGGGGTCATACCGACCTCCAGGAACGTCTCCCATTCAGAGGCGAGGAGAAGCGGCTCTAGTGGCAAGATGGGATGCCGAGAACTACGAGGCAGTGGAACAAAACTTAGAGGGGTTGACTGCGGATGTCTCGGACATCGTTATTGGGGAGATCCCGAGACGTTATCAGTGCCATAATGTGGGTGTGTCCAAGTCTCTCAGTCGACTGCTCTGTAGGGTAGCCCGAGCAGTTGTATGTTATCATGAGCATCATTTGTGATGCTATTTTGTAGAAGCTATGGGTGTCATATTTTGAGATTTTGATCTTTGGACATAAACTTTTTGTGAAAACTTTTGATCATTATATACATATATACGGCTTCTACTGGCTTATTTTGTGTTGTATAATACATGTGATGTCTAATTGGTTCATAAATGTCTCAAATGTTTGTCTAACACATAATTAGCTAAAGCATCAGTCAATGTATTTAGACATCTAGGAATGTGTTGATATTGGATATAATCAAAATAACGTTCTAAGAGGTGAATTCGTAAGTATACCCATAATAAAGTAGGAATTTGGATAGCATAGACATTACTTAACTATAGTACTACTAGTTGTGAATCGAGTTGTACAACCAGGTGGTGGATATCAAGTGAAATAACATCAATCAACAATTCAATAACGGTGCTATATTCTGCAATATTATTGGTCACATGACCGAGGCACACACCTCGTAGACTGATAAGTTCGTTTGTAGGTGCATAAATTGCCCATGCAGCAGACGAAAGGTTCTGAGTACTACGACTAGCACCATCAGTGAAGCCAATATGGGGTAGCGAAGACTCTGACATATGGAAACCAAGAACAATGCAATATAAGTGGTCGAGGGCAGGGACCAAATAAAGGAAAATCATACTAAAGTAACACACAAAAAGTATGATACAATAAAATACAAGCACTCATGCACAGGTGATCTTAAGAATAGTACTTCTTTAAGTACAACCCATTTTTGGGTTCACTCAAAGGGATACCATCGTAGTCTACCAAATCGTAGGCACCTTTCTCCAACACTCGTCTGACGATATAAGGACCTCGCCACATAGCTTCATATTTTCTGGCTCCTAGCATATCCCGATCTTGTTCATAAAGGAGAACCAGATCACCTTCGGAGAAAATGTGTGGCTTGACATGTTTGTCGTATTGGGCTTTGACGCGTTTCTTCTGGGATTCTATAACTAGGGTGGAATCACGATGGTTTTCGTCTAATTGCATGAGATACAACAGATGCTCTTCTTCGGCATAAGTGTTTGGGAGAAGTTCGATGGCTAGTTTTAGAGAAGGTATCTCACATTCAATCAACAAGATGGCTTCTAGACCATAAACTAACTGAAAAGGTGTAAACCCGGTAGCAGACTTAATGGATGTTCGGTAAGCCCACAATGTTGAAAACAACATCGTGTGCCGACTCATTTTGTGAATTGCTATCATTCGTTGAAGCATGGTAATGAGGACCTTGTTTATTACTTCAACTTGGTCATTGTCTTGTGGGTAATAGGGTGTTGAGTTTTCATGGCGAAGAGCCAACTTTTTAGTGAGTTCAGACATCATGAAGTTTCTAAAGTCACTACTGTGATCATTAACGATAGCTTGAGGAACACCAAACTGAGCAATGATGTGATTGAATATGAATAATGTTGTATTCTTTCCGGTATTGTCGAATGTTGGCATCGCCTCAGCCCATTTTGTAAAATAATCTACGGCTACAATAATGTATCCATGCCCCCCAACCGAGTGAGAGTGACATGTCATAAAATCGATACCCCATTTCGAAAAAGGACCAATGGAGACCACAGGGTGTAGAGGAGTAGGGTGTGATTGTATTTTGTTGTTGTAGGTTTGGCAAGCGTGGCATTTTTGGACAGCGATTATACAATCATTGAATAAAGAAGGCCAAAAATACCCTGCTCGTAAGATCTTTTGGGCAGTAGCATACCCAGACAGGTGACCACCACATGCTCCAGAATGGAAGTCATTCAGGGATTTCTTGGCTTCTTCAAACATGAGGCAGCGTCGAAAAACAAAGTCAATCCCACAACAATAAAAGTATCACCGAGGATAATATACTAATGGGCTTGGTAGCGTATGAAATGGTGGTCAGTGCTAGACAAATTGGGCCGGAAAGTCTAGGTCTGGATATATATGATGATATCCCCATATCAAAGGTCATCAGAACTGATCAGGAAAAGGGATTCATTGGGTAATGAATCATCTACTACATTTTCCGTCTCAGAACAGGGAAGGTCGCATATCAACTCGACAAACACCAAGGATTTCTTGGAATTAGCGTGTTTGAATTCTAAGTCAAACTCCTAGAGAATTACAATCCATTTGGAGTATTTTCCCCCTAGCAATTAGCGTGTAAGAATGTGCTACATAGGGTTGTGGTTGGAAATCACCGTAGTCTTGCATAAAAGGATATAGTGTCGGAAACGTTGAACAGCTTGGACGGCGGCCAAGGCCATTTTTTCAACATGTAAATACTTGGTTTCAATAGTCGTGAGACTCTGACTCAAATAATAAATGACATGTTCGTCATGAGAATCATCCTCCTGAATGAGAACCATAGCAATGGTAGAGTCTGAGGCTGCTAGATACAAGAAATAATATTGACTGTAATCAGGTGGGAAGAGTAGTGGGGTACGAGTTAAAGATAGTTTCAAAGCTTCGAAAGCTTTGTCAGCAGTGGTATCCCATACGAACTAATAACCTTTCTTGAGCAATCAAGTAAATCCAAGAGTTAGCTCAACATAGTTTGGGATGAAACGACAGAGAAAGTTTGCCTTCCCTTGCAAACTTTGTAGCTGGCGAAGTGAGGAAGGAAGAGGAAGATTGAGAATCGCCTCGACCTTCAAAGGATCTACCCTGATCCCTTGACGTGAAACAATAAATCCCAGAAGTCAGCCAGATTCTACACAAAAAGCTCATTTGTGGGGATTCAAGCATATATGGTAAAACCGACATCGAAGGAAAATGGCATGGAGGTGTGTTGGATGATCTACATGGCGCATGGAATGAGCTGGTAAGTCATCGAGATATGGCTGCACAATGTTCTTTATATCATGAAAGGCATAAGACATAGAACGTTGAAAAGTTGTGTCGGAATTCTTTTAACCGAATGGAAGTTTCCGTTAGGGGAAAGTGCCCCAAGGACAAATAAAAGCGGTCTTGTGTTGGTCTGTGGGTACGATATTGATTTGATTATATCCATAGAAACCATCCATCAGAGAGAAGATTTCACTTTCGGCACAATCGTCGACATTTTGGTCAACAAAGGGGGTAGGAAAGTTGTCTTTAGGATAAGATTTATTAATGTCTCTATAATCAATGCACACGCGGATCATACCTTGTTTCTTGTTAATCAGAACAAGATTGGAAACCCAGTCAGTTAGAGACACAGGGTAAATAAATCCAACTTTGAGAAGCTTCTCAAATTCAAGCTTGATAGTGGTTGCTTTACGTGGGTGGACGGGATGAAGTCGTTACCGGATGGGTTTAGTGCCCGGGTCTGTTTTAATATCATGTACAACAATGTCGAGGTCAATACCCAAAATTTCTTCATAGCTCCAGGCGAAGACGTCGTGAAATTCTTGGAAAAGAGACTTGTAGGTGACAACTTCATCATGGGAACACGAAGCTCTAATATGCACATTTTCGACAACTCCAGGTTTTATGGGTATGTCGAGGGGGATGGTGGGTGAGATATTACTTAAGTTCCCTTAGTATAACATATCGTGTGTAGACTCAGGAATGGTAGAAATGATTACAATGGTAGATGGGGTCGAGATCCATTGGTAACTCTCAATGGTGTGTTGTTCCAGGAAGAGGATGGAATGATGATGTCCATCGTCCCAAGGGGTATCTTCCATGGACATAACATACATAATCATCTTGTCCGTAGGAAAAATGACGCGGAATGGATCCGGAGATAAATCACCAAGAGAGGGGGTAGAAGGGGTTGTCGATTGAATTGCTTGATAAGCGGATTCAACCAGACTCAAAGGCATTTGGTCGCCATAATGCATATGATCACCGAGGTTGGGTACTATCCATGGGTCATAAGACACAGGGGTTTCGCAAATAGAGGTGGAGATCATGTTGATCAAGGTGACAAATAGATGTGGAACATCGGGTGGTGGAATGGGGAAAGTACCCATCAAAGAGGAATCTTTAAGAAGACCCACACCAACGTTCTCATATCCAGGGGGGGCTTTCGCAATGAAAGGGACATTGTCGGTACGTGTATCAGAGTTGAAGAAGGCCAATTGGTCCACCGTAATGAATTTTCCTTGATGTGGGAAACGTACGACACGGAAAAGAGTGGACACAACTGCACGCATGGAATCGATCCAGCTACGGCCAAGTAGAAGGTTGTAATCGATAGGAGCATCAAAGACCTCCACTTCAACATTGATCATTTTGCCTTCTAACGTAATAGGAAATGAAGGGAGGACACGGTAAGGATTAAAACTAGAGCCATTGAAGGCTTTGAGCGTGTTGTGGGATTCAGTTAAATGAGGAGAGCCAATGGATTTCCAGCAGGTAATAGATATGACACACATCGAGGCACCCTCATCAATAACTGTTCTACAAATGTTCTTGTCAGAGACAATAACTTGTATTTGGAATGCAAGTTGAGTGGGTAACCGTGGAATGTGATCTTCCAAGTCAAAAATTATTAAATTTGTGTCGGTAGGGTCGATTCCACCAATGGCTTTCAACAGTGTCTTCCGTTGTATAGGACAAATTTGAAGGACTTTGAGGGATGACATCGCGGATGGTGCTTGGGCCAAATCTTTGACAATACTGTAGTTCTAGGAATTACATGCATGAGGATTGAAATAAGATTTTTGAACAACACCCTTTGGGGGAGGGCGAAGAATTGTATCTAAGCTCGGTCGTTCGATATGAAAAGGACCGTTGGTAGGTGGAGTCATGGGAGATGGTTGGACCAACAAAGGAGGTATTTCATCAACCTTCTCTTTGGAGGAAGAATAATATTTTGCTTGAGTGGTAAGTGTGATGTCATTCTTCTTTAAATCACCTGTACACATTAAGACATAGGATGTAGTGGAGGGGGAAGTTTGGTCATGAATGACCAATTGGCCCTATTGTTGAGAAGGGAAGGGTTGTGACAACACGGTCGGAGCAGGTAGTTTCGGGGTCCCTTGAAGGAACTTAGTAACCTTGGCTCATCTTGGACAATCCTTAGTGTAGTGATCATCACTATAGATAAGACAAGGGTATCGGGGTTTGCACTTATCCTTATCATCAACAGGTTGTGTTTTGGTCTTCTCAGATTGCGGATTATTTTTATCCTCCTTGTTCTTACCTTTCCCTTTTTTGGATTTATTTTTTCCAGCGAGGGTAGATTGAACAGAGTTCACCTTAGAAGTCTTGTCGGTGGGAGGGGTAGGAGACGGAGCATTTTGAACATTAGAAGCAATGGATTTGGGATTGTTGCTAGAGGCTTCGACGGAATGGGGTTGGGCATGGAAAGTTCCAATCACACCGTCAGTTGCATGAGAAGCAGTAGGAGTAGTTGAAGTAGAAAAAGTAGAAGGATGAGGTGCATCAGGGATTAAGTCATAAAGAGTACTCGTTTGTGAGTAAACGAGGTCGAGGTATTGAGCATGGCTTATCACCTTTTCTTCTATGACAACTCCACCCATGGAAATTTCACGAGTGATGTCATTCACAAATGATTTTGTGAACCACTCTGCCAGCAACTGATCACGAAGTTCGAGTTTGATGAGACATCATCTCCATCGCCACTCATGAATGTGATTAGAGATATGAGTGGTTTTGGTTTGTTTGAAAGAACTCAAAATTTTGGTTCTTGTTTCATAGTGAATCGGTAACTAGTAGTGGGTGAGGAAATCCATAGCGAGGGTGTTGAATTCGGTGAAGAAGCCTCATGGTAATTCTATATACCACTTCACGGTGGAACCTGTGAGAGTTCGCTGAAAAAGGCGTAAAAGAATAGAGTCATCCATCAAAGATTTAGATGAACACCAAAGGTGAAAAGTCATTACATGATTTTTTGGGTCCTCTCCTGGTTTACCATTGAATTTAGGGATGTTGGATGGTAGTTTGGTCGGTATCGCGGGCCATTGAGGAGAGTGACGAATTGGATCATTTAAAATTCTTGACAGATCAAGGAGGTCGAGGGTGGCTAAGAAGGGTAATTGTCTATTCACATGTGGGTACTGGTGACTTTGGGGAGGGAGCCCTGTAGGTATACCAGTGGGACCATAAGCAATTTGCATATAATGCGAAGATCCGGGTAGATTCGGTTGTTGGTTTTGAGGCAAGTAATTTATAGGGTTGTATTGATTAGGGCTGTTCCCTTCAACAGGGGCGTGGGGTTGAGAGTTCGAGCCCCAAATAGGATTGGATGTACCTGGATATGGTTGGCCTATACTAGGGGGTATGAAGGAGCTAGCTGAGGTTGTTTCCCCCCAGTCGAGTGAGGATTATTTTGAATAAGATAGTTCCAATACTGGGCCAAGGATGGAGGTATGTTTTTTCCATAGGGTGGGGTAGGTGGGGGTTTCCCTCCAATCGAGGGTTATGTCCCAATTGGGATTTTTCCTACACAAGGGGATTGGGTTTGGCCTCCTTGGTGAAATTGTCCACCGACAGGAATTTGGTAATTGGGTGTGAAAGATGGGATGGTGCCACTAGGTTCGGTGCCTCCGATAGAGGATGGAAGAGGTCCTCTAAAAGGGGGTCAAGGAAGTGTCGGAATGAAACCAGGAACGAGATGGTGCCCAAAAGGAGTGGAAATGCCAGGAGTCCCGGATGATATTTGTGTAGAAGCGGGAATAGAAGCATTCAACGCATGATATCTGGGGGGAAGTATTGGGGTGGATCTAGGCGAAATCGGTGTGCCAATGGGAGCTTGGATAGCCACCGTAATCCTGGTGTGAGGATGCATAGTATTTGGGACCATTGTGTAATGGACCATTTGTAGGGGGATAGTCAAGATGTGGTCGGCTGGCGAAGCATCTAAACCAGGAAAATAATAGGTAGTAGTAAAATGTATTGCATCTAGATCAAAATTTTCAGGTAACCCAGGTGTGACAGTGATATCAATGCCTACTCCTGAGCCAAAGAGATCCCGTCTAAAAATTCCAGTCGTCCAAAAAGGATCTTGACCCTCGGGTCCTATGAAAGGTCTGGTTGGTAATCCAGGAAGACTCAACAACTATTTCTCTGGAAGAATTTACTCAAACAATACGTCTCACAGAGTCGGGAGGAAGTCAAAAGTCCTCTCGAGAATTGGTAATTCGGAACCATTCTAAAGAGTTAGTTCTTTCCACTTGTGGAGTGGCAACATCTTCGACTTCACTCTATTGAGGAGAGCCCTCCGATGAGTTGGTAGGCAAGGGTTAAGAACCTTCCATATCTTCTGGGGGTAGGCCTTACATTCTATGTGAATGACATGGAGGGTCAATTGTGGTTGAGTTAAAATCTTACAAAAGAAATTCTATGGCCAACTTGGGTAAACAAACAGAACGTGCTAGTAAAATTTAGGAATAAAAAACAAGCAAACAAGACCTTCCAATTCCGAAGTCACTAGTTGGTGATGAAATCCAACGTCACGATGACGAGACAAGAAGGGGTTGGGTGAGGGTGGAAAAGTTACGTTGATGACCTTCTTAACAGACTTACACCCTGGTGCAAGATCCCACACATAATCATGGGTATACCTTCCAAGGAGCCCGAGTGAGTTTGGCCAATGTCGATTCCAGGTACCATGAAGACTTACCCCTTCACAGTCACCTTGTCTAAGACCCTAAGAATATAGGATACTAAAGTTACCACAAACAACAATGATGCCTGGGGAAATAGTTGACAGTCTGATCCACACGCAAGGGCAGGGTATCTAGCCCAAAATCAACTTGAGAGGCTTCCAATCATCATTCTGGGTATACCTTCAAGTGACCCCCGTAATACGTGCAATCTCTACACCAAGATCAACAAAGAAGGGTGAGTAACTCTGTCAATCTCAATGCGACCTCAAGTTTTACCCTTGTGTGAGAAGGGCTTCCCAGGACAAAATGATGGAAATGGAATTTGAAACTCCTTATCACAAGATACTATAGTGTGTTTTGTGCTTTGGAGAATGTGTCTCACTGCCTATTCCAAAGCTCTAGCCTAGCTAATGTTGGTGCAAAAGAGCCCTAGAAAAAGTTACTAGTTGAATTTTAAAGTTGTGAAATATTATTAAAGGTTGTTGTTACGCAAAAAGGAGATGCAAATGAAACCAATGTTGTGTAAGACTCTGACCCAAGAATGCGTAAATAGGGATGAATGATACAAATTTTCGTTCAATGAATTCTATCTACATGAGGGAAAGAGGAGTTTTTTGGAACAATGCAAACTACGATGTACGATCTTTCTTGAAATGTAATATCAAACAATCATGAGCAATGCAAATTCCCTATTCGTTCTCTTTCAATATTTGAATGCCAATATTTTTCGAATAAATGATTGCCTGAAAAAATAAAAGAAAAAAAAATCTTTAATTTTTTATTAGAAACCAAGCAATAGGGATGGAACTAAGAAAAAGTAAGCAACTAATGAAAATGAAATACTCAACAAACACCCAAATCGATCTTTCAATGAAGATAAAAATAAAAAACTGACAAGACCAGTCTCTTCAAATGCACATGGATAACAATTTTCCAAGTAATAAGAAATCGAAAGGGACAATTAATCCCAACCTTTAATCCAATCAAAGGCTCTCGACCAAACAAGCACTCGGATTTGAGAATCGGAGATTATACCCTTGTTAAGAAAAGGTCAAGAGGTACAAATTTAGAAAAAATGATCAAGAAGAGTTTTTGATTTCCAAAATCTAATAATTTGCAAGATTTGAAGTCAAGAAATAGTCAATCATTGGCAAAAGAAGTTATTCCCAGACAAACAAACAAATCTGGGCATCTGAATACACAAAAATACCTAATCCAAAGTTTTTACAGGTGAGTTCGCAGTCTGGTAGTGGGGTACAGTGCGAGAATTAGAGATTCTCGCAGCCTAGACACAGGTAGGGTGTGAGAAGGTTGCACTGAACTAAACACTAGGGTGCGAACTTCAGTGATTCTTGCAGGCCACAGAAAGGTACAGTGCGAGAAGGTTTGTAATCAAGCAAAATTTGGAAAAAAGACAGAACGTTTGAGTGAACTTCTGGATATAGAGAATCTGTAAGGATCCCCTAAAGACTCAGATATTGATTGGGAATGAAAAAGGGTAGTTCAAGAGAAAATGGCCAAGAAAAAACCACAAAATGGGTTGTCTCCCCAGTGGAGTCGCCAATTTTGTTATTGGATAAATCGGTAGGTGTGGACACTAACTGATCTCCCTAGATCCACCTGGATCTAGAAAAAAACAGGACAGGATATGACTCTTTCTCTAAGTTACAGTCATTGAATCTACTACCAAGAAGGAATGAGTGACGTACCTTTATATCGCTTCTTTAGGTCTCTGTTGTTCCTACTTCACTCCAGTTCTCTTATGAAATCAGGTCCAAGACAACCCAAACCAACCAAAGTGAAGATAACAAAGTATATTCAATGTCAACCTATGCATATGATCAAGGAGTTATGCAATAAAATAAGAGTGATTTAATGGGAAAGGGACATGCCATTGTATTATATTAAATGAAAGTAGAAGATACAGCCAGATCGCCTTGATGTCGCAATCTTCCTTTCAGTGATCCTTGGTTCCAACACACACACTTGCTCTACACTTGCATGAAGAAGATTCAGTACAACTTGATAGACAAATAGAGTCTTCAAGCTTCAATCCGAACATAGTTCTTCACACAATTCTTTCATCAATTCTTCATTAAATCTTGCTTAACCTCTTCCTTGAGAAACTCTTCATTATATAGGAGAAGGAGAGATGGTTAAAGGGATGAGGATGATCCCACTAAATATGAGAAGTCAGTAGGATGCCAACCATGCGAATGCCAACTCATTTTCTAGAAAATCCTCTTCTAGAACCTTCGTAACCTCTTCTTCCTCTTTTATCCTTGAAATAGGTTCACACCCTACCTATAGAGTAGAATATGAACTCCTCGAAGCCCAAGTATAAATTAACCTGCGAGAATCAGGGTTTTCGCATCCTGCACCATATGCAACCTGCGAGATCACTATAAAAATATGTTTTGTAGAGGAAGACAATAGTCACTTTTCTCAAGAAAAAATTCCTTATGAGAGCCTGAACACATCAGTGTAGAGACATCACCAGAGTGTCCAAAATAATGTGTAACAGTCACTCTAGACAAATGTAGCGGGTGATTTTTTTCCATGGTCACCTTGGACAGATGTTGACACAATAAATCAATCAACAAAAGTTCTAAAATTCACCTGTAACATTAAGAAAATGAAATATTGCAGTAATATCAGAAAAAAATTAATGAAATTTCTGAAATTTAGTTGTTGTAGTCATAATTTTTTACTGTATTTAACATTTACCTGCTGAGGCAAAGTAGGTGCCTTTCCACAGTCACCCTGGATAGATGTTGACACAATAAAACAATCAACAAGAGTTATGAAAGTAATTGTAAAAAATTTATGCAGTAAAAATTTGAAATATTGCAGCGATAAATTGTAACAATGATTGATCAAAGGTTGAGTTGAATGGTATGTAATATATTTACGCCCATAGTCACACCCCCTCCATTTATTCGATTTAAGTTGTAATCGATCAACAACTCTTCACCTAGAACTATTGTTTTTGTTGCACATACAAATATATGATTTCCTTCGCATCCTTCAAATATGAAATTATGTTTCTTAGTTGTTTCCACTGGTCATGTACTATTTATAAAGTCTGCAATGTTTCCAGTAGCTTTTGGCCTTCCATCAATATACATAGTTGCCCCTTTATTTTGATTGTTATCTAGTAGTTGTGTATAATTTGCGGCAACTCTGTATCTCCACATAATTTGTGTATATTGGACCAACATCAACTAGTGATTGGATTTGTATAATGGTCCAACATACTCCATCAATTCAATTACAGTGCCATAGCTGACCTTTATGCCATCCATGGAAAATAACCGACGAAGGAGCAATGCGATACATCCTCCCACCAATGAAGAAATCTGTGTCCACTTCAGGTAGCTCCTTAGGTTCCCATCATTGTACTAGTTGTTTATACCTTAAGGGAAACTCAATGTCACCTATGCTCTCAGCATCATAATGACGTCGACTCCCTCAACCCACAGGTCAGAAGGTCCACGTCAACACAGGATATTTTCTTTCACACAACCCGAAGAACTCTAACCGGTTCTTCTATTTCCCTATCAGGAAATCGGCACCCACAACAATCCTCGTGGGATCCCCTCTTTGCACTTAGGAGATCGGATTTTGTGCTTTCATGAATCTAGCGGTCGAGCATTAGACTCTCAAATCCATGAAACCCGACAACATTCAACGCTGACCTTTCCCTTTACCCTTTCAGGATTTTCCCTATCGCGATTTCGACACTCACGATGTCGAACAACTTGTCTTACCGACTCCCGAATCCCGATATGCCAAAACTCCGACGCGCTCGCGAGTTTGACTTTTGACGCTTCTTCACTTCATCAGCATTTCAGAGTTCGCAATATCGCGAATCCTAATTCATATGTTTCGAGAATTCTCTCCACGAAACCCCAAAATAGCGTGCCACCTGTCCACTGACTGATTTCTCCGTGGCCCACACAATTCCACTTAGTTGTCGGGATATCGCATTTCGCGATTTCGCAATTCCCGTTGCAATGTTCATGGGACTTCCACCCAAAAAACCTCGATATGGAATCTCACGTGTAAATCCAATGACCCTTGTGGCTCAGATCTACGGTCCTGCCCCTCCTGAGCTTTGAACCCTTCAGTTCTTTCACGATAACTCCCCTGCTTCTCTGTGAGATCTAACGGCTCATGAAAATTCACGAATCCTCCTCGGAGAATACCGATCATCCATTCCTCCTTGGTGATTCCTACGAATGACCAAGTATTCCTCCACAACTTGTCCACCTACAATGCGAACTTATGATGCCTTCTTGAATCTCCCAGCCGTGATTCCCCTGCGCTGTCCTTCAACAATTTTGAAGGCCTTATCCTTCCTGAGCTTTCCCATGACTCTGCGTCTTTTAGAAAAACCCCTTGCACACACTCCTTATGGTAGACTTCAGACACTTCCAAGTGTTGAAAACCTTCGACCCTATGCACACCTGTAGCAACAATCTCTCGATGCTTCACTCAGGTCTACAACCCTGAGACTTCTCTTGGCCTGCACACTCCTTGCACGGCTCCTGTGCCCAACTGCACCTTTAAGGAAATGAGAACAGAAGTAAAACTATCTAAGCTTCAGAGATGCAACCCTGAATTCTTTTCGATGCACTCCTTATGGACACTTCAACTACACTCCTTGCAGGAATTCTTACTTAGATAGAGAAACAATTGAAACTCATTCCATTATCCTTTCCTCTCATATTTCAGACTCAAAACATGAAATCATATACATAGCAGATAAAGAAAATGTATAACAGGAAGCAAACATTCATGAGCATATAATTTAACATCAATACACAGAGAACAAACACAAAACCATGAATTTGAATCAACCTCTTCTATTAATCCAAATATCTGTACATGGGTGTTTTTACACAGCTCTCTGCATGCTCTTGCTCCAGTGCTTCTAACTATCTTACAATACACAATGAGGGTGCCTATATCCCGTTTCCCTCTTGCGCTCTCAAACAGTCTAATCTAGAATTAGATTCTATTTACTTGCATTAACTACTTTAAATGCCTTCTACCTACTAAGGACGAGAGCAAATCGCTCAAGGTCTGTTTACATTATACAAGTGCGCTTCATTAAATTGCCACATTTATGTTCGCGCATCAACTTCAAGAGAAATTCAAAATTTGTGCTGGCACTTATCCAGCTGTCCTTCACTTCCACGCTAGCTCGCTTGATGTTGGAGATGCTCCTACATCACATAATTACATGACCCTCTGTTGGCAATAAAAAAAATCATGCGTATACAAAATATTTTCCTTACCTTTTCCAACCGAGTTGATCTAGAACCGGTAGATCTAGTACAACATGCCTCACTTTCAACCTCTCTTAGTATATATCGATCATCACTCAAGGAAGATAGATCCAACAAATGCATATTTGGTGGTACCTACACTCGTTAAAACAAGAAGATAAGTTATCGTTCCAATATATGTTTTTGGTACCAACACAGTTGCATATAGTTGCATAAGTTGCATAAAGTTGAAATTGCCACACTTATCCATCGCAATTATAAGTTGCATTTTTGCATAAAATTGCATATAGTTGCATATATTTGCATATCCCCCGACGCTCAGTGGAGAACTAGATTTGAGACCCATCAAAGAGTTCGAGTGGGGATCGATAGTTTGGAAATCCATGATCTTGGAATTTCACATATTTGGAAAGCGCCTTTAGTGGCTGGTGGGGAATGGAGGAAAGGTTTGAGTTGTAAATAATGTTTGGGTTGGTTGTGATAGATATTACAAGATGATCGAGTTGTTTTTTAATCCATTGTATGCATAGGGTGTAATGGTTTTGATGGAGTTGTACAAACTATAAAGGAAAGGGTTGTGGTCTTCTATATGGAAGACTATGAAGGCATTGAACCTGAGAGGACTCAATGGGATGGAAGGAGGGGGTTTCCTCTCTCGATCTTGTCCAAGGACCCAAGACCCATACCCAGTGCTCAAAATTTCCTATTGAGGCCAAGGATACCCCTCTGGAGTTTCTGTGTGGTACTTTGAGGCATTGTTCATGGCTCTAGTTGCATATAGTTGCATAAGTTGCATTGTTGCATAAAGTTGCATATAGTTGGATAAGTTGCATATTTGCATATAGTTGCATATAGTTGCATTGTTGCATATAGTTGCATATAGTTGCATAAAGTTGCATATAGTTGCATAAGTTGCATTTTTTCATAAAGTTTCTTATAGTTCCATATAGTTGCATAGTTGCATATAGTTCCATATTTTCATATAGTTGCATACGAAATTGTCATATAGTTGCATATAGTTGCATAAGTTGCATATAGTTTCATAGTTACATATAGTTGTATATAGTTGCATAGTTGGATAAGTTGCATAATTTCATAAGTTGCATTGTTGCATAAAGTTGCATGTTGCATAAAGTAGCGTATAGTTGCATAGTTGCATATAGTTGCATAGTTGTATGAGTTGCATAAGTTGCATTGTTGCATAAAGTTCCATGTTGCATAAAGTAGCGTAAAGTTGCATAAGTTTCATAAAGTTGATTAAGTTACATAAGTTGCATGTTGCATAGTTGCATATTGTTGCATAGTTGCATATTTGCATATAGTTGCATAGTTGCATATTTGCATATAGTTGCATACAAAATTGTTGCAATATAGTTGCATATAGTTGCAATATAGTTGCATATAGTTGCATAAGTTGCATTGTTGCATAAAGTTGCATATAGTTGCATATAAGTTGCATAAAGTTGCATATAGTTGCATAAAGTTGCATAAAGTTGCATAAAGTTGCATAAGTTGCATTTTTTCATAAAGTTGCTTATAGTTCCATATAGTTGCATAGTTGCATATAGTTCCATATTTGCATATAGTTGCATATGAAATTGTCATATAGATTCATATAGTTGCATATGTCGCATATTGTTGCATAGTTGCATAAGTTGCATATAGTTGCATAGTTGCATAAGTTGCATTGTTGCATAAAGTTGCGTAAAGTTGCATAAGTTCCATAAAGTTGTTTAAGTTGCTTAAGTTGCATAAGTTGCATGTTGCATAGTTGCATATAGCTGCATAGTTGCATATAGTTGCATATTTGCATATAGTTTCATACGAAATTGTTGCAATATAGTTGCATATAGTTGCAATATAGTTGCATATAGTTGCATAAGTTCCATTGTTGCATATAAGTTGCATGAAGCTGCATATATTTGCATATAAGTTGCATAAAGTTGCATATATTTGCATATCCCTCGATGCTTAGTGGAGAACTGGATTTGAGACCTATCAAAGAGTTCAAGTGGGGATCGATAGTTTGGAAATCCATGATCCTAGAATTTCAGATATTTGGAAAGCGCCTTTAGTGGCTGGTGGGGAATGGAGGAAAGGTTCGAGTTGGCAATAATGTTGGAGGGGAGGGCTCTATGGGGGGTGTCTAAATAGATTGATCCAACACGATGCTTTAAGACGTGACAATCTGTCACAAAATGTGTGACTTTATTGGAAGTGACGTCTTTGATTGGTTTGGAGGATGAACAACATGTGAATTTGTGAAAAGGATGTTAGGATCCAACATGATGTTTTAATATATGACAATTTGTCACATAATGTGTGACTTTATTAGAAGTTTTTTCCTTGGTTTGGTTTGTAGGATGAACAACTAGTGAATTTACGGTTTTGAGGTCGAGTGGGAGAAGGAATTGTGAGATAAGTGGTGTGGTTTTAACCATTGGAGGAAGAACATGTAAAGATATACATTTATGCATGTTTTAAGTTGTTGAAATGTGATAGTGTGAGAAAGAGAAATAATAGAAATGGTTAATTTATATTCTTTTCCATATTTGAAGAGAGTATATGTATTAATTTTATCATCATAGAGATCCCTACATTATTTTTGGCATGGGAGACCTAGTATCAAATTAGAACAATCAACTGGAGAAATGTCACAATCATAGTGTCTAGGAAGAGTCTCGTGGAAAACATAATATTACTGCATCAATTATTTTGTGTTGGGGTTTTGTAAGGTAATGATATGGAGGGGAGGGCTCTCGGGCTATTTTGTGTTGGATTTTTGTAAGCTAATAATATTTGGCTCTGATGGAGGGGAGCGCTCTATGGGGGGGACTAGGTCTTAAGATATATAAGAAGATTGATCCAACCTATTGTTTTAATACATGAAAATTTTCCATAGAATGTGTGTGATTTTAATGGTAGTGACATCATTGGTTTGGGATGGAGGATGAAGAGCTAGTAAATTTATGGTATTCCATAATTTCTCTTGGTACGTTATTCGATTTGGAAAATTCTTACATAGTCTGTTGTTTCTTCTACAAATATAGTATTGTTTCTTCCCATGCTAATGGTCCCTTTTCAAGAAAATATCCTCAAATGTACCAAAATTGATGCCCATATATTTTTCTATGATTCGTCTTTCTAACCCCTTTTGAATCATCATTAAATGAGCTTCCAATCAAAATTTATAATAATTCTAAGTTGATAGACTTTGTAGAGCCCTAATTTGGGGTTTTCTTTATTGTTTGACCTTGCACTTATTATGGCCTTAACAATTCGAATATTCTATTGATTAGACTTGTATAGGATGTAATATGATATATCCTTTATAGGCTTCCATTGATCCCATGCAATTTGGATCTTCCAAGGGAACGTTATAGTGGAATTGCCAAAACCTTTTATTTCTTCCCTGTTTTAGGGGA
>SNQJ01S0046979.1:67718-85113 GCA_010110895.2 Picea sitchensis | reverse complement strand
GGAATCCTCCTTTGTGTATATTCTCTATGGGGCAATCTTTGTGATTCATTTTTGGGAGGATTGTGTGGGCTATGGATTTCTAAGATCACAAAACTTGTACTGTTAGATCTATTCCCTCAATTTCTGAAACTTGCATTTATTTTATGCCCTTTTCTTCAAAAATTAGTTTTTTTTCTGAAGAGCATTGAATTCTTGAATTGTTTAGAGCATTATTTCCGCTCGGTGCCGGGATTTTATTTCCGCTTGTTCCCGTCTCGGGCAAGCTTTCTCCCAAGGTTTTCTTTTTCCGACAGGGTTTCTTCAGATCCTTTGAATAGTCTGCTCGCTCGCTCGTGTCCCCGCATCCTATCCTGCGTCTAGCTGATAGGTCAGGTCTACAAGTCTATTCTGTGATGGATGAAGTGGATTATGAGGTCAGCCCGGGCTTTCCTCACCCAAAACGAATTTATCCACTGGTAGGGTGTCCATTCTCTAGACCTCCACGTGGATCCAGATCTGGAAAGTTCTTTAAACCACCTCGATTCAGTCAGTCAGAAGTACAATCATCCAGGTGGGAATGATACACAGATATAAAACCATTCATGGCTTCCTGATTCACAAGATTCCAGTAATCTCTTCCCTGATGGAGGTAAGGAGTCCATATTCTTCAATCAATCTAACAATCTCCTGGGTCGTTTTGCTCGAGAATATCGCTCGGATTCTTTCCTGAATAGCAATAAGTTTGTAGCGAGGCCTGTAAAAATAAATCTGAGATGCATGAAGGGGAAACCCGGTTTTGCGAAGATGGTAGTAGGTGTGGATATATCTGTATTTGAGGTGTCTCGCTTTGCGGGTAAGCTTTCATTCGGGCGCTTTCATGGAAAATCAATTGGGGAAAAATCCATTCTCTCCTGGACTAACAAATAGTGGAAATTTGACATGTTCTTCCTAGAGGGTGTTTTTCCTTTCTCCTACGCTCTAAATAATATTGCAAAGTGCTCTTGAAAAAAGAATGGTTGTGGGGTATGGAGGGTCTTTCATTTAAACCTTGGTCAGTGGATTTTGATCCAACAAGGGAGTCGGTTTCATTGATGAAAGTATGGGCCATATTACCTGGTTTACCCTTGGCCTTTTGGTCTCATGATGCTCTCAAAGTAATTGGGAACAAGCAGGGGGAATTTGTAATCCTGGAGCCCAAATGGGCCTCCAAGAAACACTGTCATTGGGCTTAGATTCAGGTCAAAGTGGATGTGAGAGAGGGATTGGTCGGAAGCCTAGACATAGAGTATGGTGAAAGAACATGGCACCAAAGAGTGGACTATTGGAAGATACCCTTTCAGTGCCATGGTTTTCATGAGATCGGAAATGTGTGGGCTCGGTTCCTGAAGGTGGTTCCTTCCGCCATCTCTCCTTTCAAGGTCTAGAGAGCCAAGAAAACTTTAGGAAGACAGGTCCCTATGGAAGTGTTTTCAATCAAAGGGAAGGTTGCAACGGTTTTTTTTAAGGAGCATACATAATTGGATGGTTGTGGGCCTGATTCCACTTGTCCTCAGGCTCTTGAGGCCACAGGTATAATAATTGTTAAATATGGTCCTTCTATGCCTTCTTCTAATTTTCCTAATTTGAATGAATCTTCAGAGAGTTTGGGTCCCCCCTTGTCTGTTACCCTTCCCCATGTTCCCTACCCTGTAAAATATCTTTGTCTTCCTTTCCATTCTCCTCTTCTTCTTGTACTGGATCCCCTCATTCTTTCAGAGGAGAAGGAATATGCCTCTCCTTATCTTGCTTGCCCCACAAGTCCCATTGTGGACTCCCCTCCCCCTTCTTCCCCGAAAAAAACAAATCTCCTTTACCTTCTCCCCTAGTGTTTCTCCCTCCTCTTCCCTTGTTCCCTCTTCCTAGTTGTCGTCCAAAATTTATGACCTTAGGTCAAGAGGAAGTCTGAAGAGCTCAGCCCCATCTAAAGGAGGGTTGGCTTTGGACCCTCCTGTCAGCGCTCAGGTGGGAAGAAAATCCAACTTGTCCAAAGCCAAGGAAAGGGCAGTGGTGGAAGTAAGAAAACTAACCTAGTCAACTATCTCCAGGTCCCTTAGAGAAGAGTTGTCCCTAGCCCCCTGCACCCCTTAAATGAGGCTTATTTCCTTTAACCATAGGGGGATTGGGGGTGCCCCTAAGAAACTCGCCCTCAAGCGACTCTTTTCGAGTCTTAGTCCTAACATTTTATTGCTTCAAGAAACAATGTGTAAGGGGGAGGTTATCTCTAAATTGGTCTCCCCTTGGTTAAGGAATTGGTCTTTCTCTATGTTAGATGTGGATGGAGATTCAGGGGGTATTCTCCTAGGATGGAGTCCATATTTTAAGTCTTTTTTGTCTTCGTCCTACTGAACATCTTTGTCTGTTAAATTAAAACATAAATATTTCAATTTTCCTTCTCCGTAGTTAATATATATGGTCCTTATTTTGACCGGGTCCCATTTTGGGAAGAATTGTCTGCTGCATGAGTTTTCGATGACCCTCTAACAGTGATAGGAGGGGACCTCAATTTTTCCCTCTCCATAAGAGATGTTTGGGGCCCTTCTATGTGAGAAGATCACCAAAAAGGTTTTTTTAATGCATTATTGGAAAATTTCAGACTGGTGGATGTTGAGCTAGTTAAGTTATCCCCCACATGGAGGAATTTTAGACCATGAAGAATTGAAGTGGCTAAAATATTGGATAGGCTCTTGGTGTCTAAAGATATGATGATGAGAGGGTTCTGGTTTTAGTCTTCCATAGAGGAAGTGAGTCTATCCAATCATAGACCCGTCTCCCTCTTATGAAAATCTAGATCTAAGGCTCCTTTGGCCCTGCTAAATATCAACAGAATGTGGCTAGAGGATGAAGACTTCGGGAAGGTGGTTTGTGGAAATTGGATTAAGTTAGATCCTTCAGAGAAGGAACCTCTTATAACTCAGTTCATAGAAAAATTAAAAAGGATGAAGGAGTAAATCAGGCCAAACTCTAGAGGGAGATCTTGGAGATCGAAGAAATCCTATCGGGTTTGCACGGAAGCATTGATGATAGTGGTCTTAGCGAAGCAATGTTTGAAGAGATAGAATATTTGGACGAAAAGAAATTTGCATCGATAAAGAACGGATAAATTGATTAGAAACACAAGATTAGAGTATTGTGGCTCAAGAAAGGAGATAATAACATGAAGTTATTTCACCATTATGCAAACCAGAGAAACATTAATTCTATATGACAAATCAAAAATGCAGAAGATGTCTTGGTGAGATCCTTCCAAGACAAGTCCGAAGCAGGAGCCATATACTTTTCAAACTTGTTTGCGGCCCTAGAATGATGCCCAATTCAAGAAACATTGGATTTTGGTTCAATTTTTCCTTCTGTCATTTCATTAGAAACGAATCGAGATATTTGTGAAGAAGTGATAGAATCAGAACTCATTGAATCCCTTAATTCTATGCAGTCGGGAAAGAGTCCGGGTCTGGATGGTTCTATGGTGGAGATTTTCATGTCTTTCTATGAGTTCCTAAAAGATTGTTTGTTGGAAATGGTTAAGGAATCTCAAAAGGTAGGGAAAGTCCATGGGACTCTTAACTCCACCTTTCTTTCCCTCATTCCCAGGAAAGAGAATGCAGTTGCCTTTAGAGACTTCAGACCTATTTCTTGCTACAACGTGGTGTACAAGATAATCTCAAAAATAATAGCAAGAAGGATAAGGTCGGTTTTAAGTGAGGTTATAGGGGAGGAACAGTTCGGATTTATGAAAAATATGAAAATCCATGATGTAGTGGCGATGGCTTAGGAAGTCCTTCACATGGAGAAAATATAGAATCAAAAGGCAAACATCTTGAAGCTCGAGCTCTCAAAAGCCTGTTATAGGGTGAGCTGGAATTTCTTGTGTTTGGATCTATTGCAGATTGGTCTTTGTGTAAATGTCATCAATTGGATTATGGATTGCGTCCAAAGTGCCTCTTTTGCAGTATTAGTTAATGGCTCACCTTCTCACTTCTTTAAATCTTCGAGAGGAATCAATAAGGGTTGTCCTTTATCCCCCTTTATGTTCCTTTTGATTGCAGAGGGCCTTAGCAGGTTGATTAGGGAGGCCAGAGCCAATGCTTCTTTAATAGGTGTTATGGTTTCAAATGCATAAAAAAGTTCTCACTTTCTCTTTTTCGATGATGTCTTATTTTGTGTTTACAGTTCTTTAAGGGATGTTTCCATTCTAAAAAAGAATTCTTGATTGTTGTTTTCAAGCCTTAGGGATGGTTTTTAACCCGGAAAAAGCATGCTTGGTGATAAACAATTGTTCAGAAGAAGAAGTGAATTCCTTTTCAGCTGTCATCCTTTCTCAAGATAGGAGTATCGATGAAAGGCTTAAATATCTAGGGTTCTTTATAAAACCCACTAACTACAAGAAAGTGGATTGGTTATGGCTAATTTGCAAAGTCGAATCGAGAATCAATGTTTGGACAAACAGGTCACTCTCGAGAGAAGGAATACTAGTGCTCATTAAGTCTATCCTGGATATTATTCATGTCTATTGGAATTCCATTGTAGTAATTCCAAAAGGAATTCTTGACAAAGTGTGTAGGATCAGCTTCAAATATCTCTGGACGAGTAAAAAAGACTCTGGAGGAGTGCATCTTGTCGATTGGAATTCTATCGTTGCTCCCAAGGCTTTCGACGGATTGGGGATTAAAAACAAATTCCTTTTTTCGAAGGCCCTCATCGGAAGAAATATATGGCATCTCACCCAAAACAATTCCCTCTGGGCCAGGGTCATGTGCTCTGAATATATGGTTGGTATTTCAATGGCAGATTGGTTCAGAACTCCGATAAAATATTTTAAGGGGTCTATCATATGGAATGCTATGGTGGAATATTTCCCTTTGGTAGGTGTGTGGATGATATGGAAGATTGGCAGTGGGCATTGCATACGGGTTGGGAAATTCTCGTGGCTTGGTGCAGGTAATGATTTCTGGATTTCTATCCCCGTGGTTCAGTCTTTGCAGGAAGCTAACATCTTCTCATTATTGGATGTATGCATTGGCTTCCCACAGCCAAGATGGAGTCATGGATGGAAAGGCTCTTCTTATTTAAAATTACCTGTATAATTGGTGGAGGAATGGGATTGTTACATTGTCTTACTGTGTGAAAAACAATTTTTTTTAGATCAAGAGGCTATTGACGAGTTATACTGGTCAAAAAACCAAAAGAGCGGTGTTTTTACGACCAAGCTAGGTTATAACTCTTGGTTTGAAGATAGGCAGGTCTCCCAACCCTTGTGGTGGTGGAAGCCCCTATGGAAACTGAAATCCCCTCTTCACTGCAAGCTAACCCTGTGGTTGGCTCTGAAGAATAAACTTTTGACCTGGGATAATGGCCTTAAAAGGGGGTGGAATGGGCCAAACCATTGCATTTTGTATAAATCCATGGAATAATTTTTTCCTCATATTTTTATATATTGTCCTTATGCAGGGAAGGTAGTAGAGGCGTTAAATCATAAGCTAGGGATAATTCTAATTGGCTCCATGGAATCCTAGAAGACAACTTTAGGATCTAGATGATGGATAGTTCAGTCTCGCAGTACGCAACAGTGCCTAGCCTAATGGTCTCGAACATCTGGTGGGCCCGGAATACTATTTTTTTCAATGAAAATTTTATGGTTCCTAAAGTCACTTTGGTCATTACTCTTGGATAGGCGGAGGAATTTAAGGTGGACCCTAAAGTCCCCAAGCCTAGACTTCATGTCATTCCTTCTTTGGATTTGGGGATCCTGTGGGGATTTGTTTACAGTGCAACACAGGGTCACCCATCCAAGTGTGGTGTTGGGGTGGTATTATTCATCATACAGACTCATTATATTCACGTATGGTATGCTCCCAGGCATGGAAGAAACAATAGAGATGAAATGATTTCTTTATGGACCCTCCTAGAAACCACTAAGAAAAAAAAATCTAGTAAATTGCAAGTGTTGGGGGACTCTAAACTGGTACTAGAATGGGTGAAAGGAAGAGAAAACATTCAGAATATAAGGTTGGCCTCTATATTGAGAGATATTAAGTTGTATTTCCTCTCCATTGAGTGTCTTTCTTTCCACCACATCTTGCAGGAGCTCAATTCAAAATTTGATGAACTTTCGAAGGAAGCCTTAGAACTCCAAATCGACACCTTTGTGTTATATGAATACATCGATGGGGTGGAAATCTAAGTTATGGAATTCAGATTGTGAACCCCTTAGGGGTTGATCTTCGTATTTTGAAGACTTGAATATGTATATAATGAAATGCAATTGAAAGGATGTAAATATTTTTGTGGAAGTTTTGTAAAGAGAGAAAGGACTAGAACCATTTTTGACACGTGCCTATACATGCCAAATGAATGAATGTAATATGTATATTCATTAATGAATATAAAGGATTTTTTTCCTTGGAAAAAAATGTCTCTTTTGTTTCCTTTCAACCACTGGAAGATAATGATGTGACATAAGAATTTACTCATATTGGGTCATTTCCCTTATCATTTGTTAGGGGGAATTCAAAGGTGAAATTGATACTACTAGAATTGAGAAATAAAAGTCTTGAGAGTGCACTAAATATACTTTTTAATGAATGAATGGAAACCTTTATCCAAGCAATACCATAATAACTAAATAAAATGGAAAGGACCAAGGCATTGGTTCAATCATTGAAAAAATATGACTATGATGAAGGTATTCAAAAGTTTTTTAGAAGAAATATTTTCTATTGGTTAAAAATCAAAATCCTTGAAACATCAATTTTCAATGGAAAAACTTTAATAAGTTCATGAAAATAAATCAAGATTTGAAATAAATAGACATCCTAAAAACTTTGACCAAATGGGGTGTTTGATGGAATATATGAGGGATATGAGATTCTAATGATTTGAAAAATCTTGGGGGATTACCTTCGTGAACCTATAACATAACACAAGAATTCATGGGATATTGAAGAATACTCCTAATTTCATTAGATATTACATAAATACCTCCCAAAATAATTTTGTTGAAGTCCCATACCAAAACATGTTTCCTATTAAATAAAACCCTATTTTCATTGCATATCCTAGGCATCCATTTTTTTATGAAATTTTTAATACCCATTTTTATTTCTACCCACACTATGGTCATGCGACACAACTATAATAAAACATAGATGGGGATTATGCAACTTGGTGCACTACCTTTTTTTACCTTTTTTTGTTCCTTATTTTAATTTAACCAACAAACTAATTGGATATTAATGTAGGATCTAAAAAAATTAATTTATTTTCATCATCCACTGAGGTAAAAAGGGTCCAACTTACCCAAGTCACGTCTCCTCCTCTCTTTACCAAAGGAGAAAAACCAATAAATATCACTATTATCAAAGAGGTTGGATTTTGATTGATTTGTAAAATATCGTGGATATTCCACTGCAAACAGTTTGTCACAATATACCTGATAAATAAAATGGAAATATACACTATGAAGGATAAATTCTTTTAGATTCCAACATATTTATTTACTGATTTTCAGCTTATGCATGAAAAAAGATAAAATATGGAGAGAAAAGTAAAATACAATCACAAACCATCCATAAAATAACACAAAGATTTTCTCTGGGAAACCCTTATGGGAGAAAACCCACCTAGAAGGTGAGGATTCTCTGCTCTCTTTTCTATGGTATGTAAATGATGCAAGTACAAAGGATAAGGCACTCTCTATGGATTTACTTGACACTTGTGGCCTGTTATGATACTGCATAACATTAACCCCCTATGTTATGCTCTCTAATTTCCCACTCCTAGTTTTTTTTCTCTACTATGGAACAAAATACAATAACATAGAATGGACCCCTTCCCCTCCGAGTGGCCCAATATTTCACATAGCCCGATAGCCATCTAGGGGTAGGTTTTTTACTTCCTTAACCCTCAATTGTGATAGGGTTTTGAACCTTCTAGAATCTTCTTGAAATTACATATGTGGCTATCCCCATATGCATGAGTAATGGGGGTTTATGTGGCATCCTCACGTACCATGGTGGTCAACATAGTAGGTCAACTTGCAAGAGTCATAACTTTTGCATATGAGCTCTGATTAGTGTGATTTTTACATCATTGGAAATATATCGATGTGTAGAATAGTGTCACGATGTTCGATCTATGTAGGGAAATTTCAATCCCCCAAAAATTTCATTTGATGCCTCAAAATAGCCTCAGAAGGTTAGGGACCCCAATTTTCCAAATTGGGACCTACAACTAAAATGTCTCTACAAGTTGATTCGTCCAATTTTTTCCACTTTGAAAGCATCGAGATAGATGAAAAATAATATAATGATCCAATATGAATCATACCTCCCCATTTAGGGAATCTTTTGGTCCCAAAAATATTTTACTGAATGAGGTGAGAACATTTTTCCTCTAACTTCTCCTTGGAGTACCACTTTTCTTTTCCTAGAAGTTGTCCTTTCAACCCAATCTGCCAAAGGCCATGTTTCCCATGTCTTATACTTCTAGACCGCTTCTTGAAAACTGTTTCCTCTGCTAACTCTGCTTGATCATCTGGTGTTATGTCCTCTATGGAAGTTATAACTTTCTCCTCCTCTTGATCCAACATAGAAGGCTCATAGAGTTTGACATTCTGCACATTCACTACTGAGTAAATGTGCATGTATGGGGATAGACCGTGTATGTAGGAATTATCTCCCACATTTTCCAATACCTCAAAAGGACCATACCACAGATCCTTGATCTTCTTACTAGGACCCTATAGCCTTTCTTTATTCAATTGTAACCATACCATGTCTCCCACTCTAAATGTTCTCTTTGTTTTGTGTTGGTCATGTCTAGCCTTATACGTTTCCTGTGATTTCTTCAGTGTCTCTTGTATGTGCAAATGGATATGTCTGATCTTCTCAACAATTTTTTTTGCTTTTAATGCATCTCTTGTCAGGTCCTCCCTCACTCCTCCTTGTTTTCCATATACAACATATAAGGGTGAAGGTGGAAAATATCCAAAGGAAGTTTAAAAAGGTGACTTACCAATAGAAGTGTAGACTGCTATATTATAAGAGTGTTGTATATAGATCATATTTTTGTCTCGGGTCTTTGGATGCTTCTAATTATAACCCCTCAAAAGTTGCACCAAAGTCATGTTGACTACTTTTTTCTACCCATTTGTTTGTGGATGGAATGTTGTAGACCTTTTCAACCTAGTCTCCATATTCTCCCATAATGTAGTCCAAAATGAAAATCCAGTAGCTTTGTCTGAGATGATGCTCCTTGGTATCCCAAAGTGCACCCAAAATTGTTCAAAGAACTTGTTTGTTGCTTCTTGTTTGTTGATGGTATTTTTACAAGGCATCAGAATGCACATATTGTTGAACCTATCAAATACCACAAATAAATAGTCATTTCCCTTCCGGGTTGTTGGTAACCCTCCCACAAAATCCATGGAAAGTCTTTCCCAAGAATGAGTGGGTATAGTTAAGGGATGGTATAGAACTTGCTTCATGTTGGTGGGCTTGTTGGTACATCAAATTATACATCCTATAATATATTGTGCTACAGATTCTTGCATTTTGGGTCAATATGCATACCTTTGTAAGTTGAAAATCGTTGTCCCAACACCAAAATGTCCTACAACCTTGGAGGTGTGAGCCTCTCTGATAAGTTGTAATCGTTCACCTTTAGGAACACAGAGCTTGTCAAGCTTGTAGAGTAAGCCATTTTGGAAATGATATTCAACCTTATCGTCACCTTCTTCTATATGAATTTGGCCCTGTAGTTGTTGAAACACCTCCTTGAAGTCCTTATCTTCTTTGTATGCTTATTTGTATGCATCATGGGTAAAAGACTCCATGTGCATCAGAGTTCCCAAATATATAATCTTGTATGTGGGTGGTCGTGAAAGCATGTCTTCCAACTTTTTTATGCTTCCCTTATTATACTTGATGACTAAATGAAATTGTTGTAAGAACCTTATCCATTTGCAGTGTAGGGTTTGTTATAACTTACTTTGAGCCTACAAATGCTGGAGTGGTTGGTGATCTATGTGGATGATGGTCTCCTTTCCCATTAGATAGTGCTTCCATTTTTTGACAGCTTGTACCAAGGACATAGAGATCCTTTTCGTAGGTAGGTTAGTTGAGAACCGCCCCATGAAATACTTCAAAATGATAGAAAACGTGCCTTCCTCCTTACATCAGGATTGCTCTCATGGCATACCCATTTACATTTGTCTCCACTTCGAAGGGATTCTGCAGGTTTGGTAGTGAGATCATTGGTGATTAATTGATATTTATTTTCATCTCATCAAAATTCTTATGTTGATTCTTCCCCCACTGGAAACTCTTACTTCCCATTGTTATTGGGTGGAGTGGTGAAACTACTGCTAAAAAAAAGATATGAACTTATGAAAGTATTTTGCTACCCAAAAGAGCTCCTAACTTCTGTGCAATTTGTAGGAATTGGACATTTCATGATGGCATCCATATTGGCAAGATTTATCTTGAGCTCTCCTCCACTTATCACATACCCTAGATACACCAAAGGTTGCTAAGAAAAATCACATTTTTTGAGATTAGCTAGTAGTTGATACTTCTTCTCGGTCTCTAACACATGTGTAATATGTGAGATATTCTCCTCCCAGGTAGCATTATAAACTAGTATATCATCAAAATAAACAATAACAAATAAATCTAGATAAGTGTGTAAAACATCATTCATTAGTCTCATAAATGTAGTTGGTGTGTTGCATAAACCAAATGGCATAACCAACCACTCATACAAACCTTTCCTTGTCTTGAAGGAAGTCTTCTAGGTATCTTCTCCTTTGACTCATCCCTGGTGATATCCTGATTTCAAATCCAACTTATTAAAGTACTTGGCATGTTGTAGTTGGTCCAATAGATCATCGATCCTTGGCAAAGGGTATTGATTCTTCAGTGTAATCTTGTTCAATGCCCTGTAATTGATACACATTATCTAAGCCCCATCATTCTTGGGAATAATTATGATGGGTGACCCACAAGGTGAGGTACTTGTTCAAATCACACCATGCTCCAACAACTGTTGCAACTACTTCTTTACTTCATTTGCTTCCAGAACAGATTGTCTATACAACCCAATATTTCACAAGGGGGAGTCTGGAAATAATTGGATTTCATGCTCCACTTCTCTCTTAGGTGGTATCTATTTAGGCTCCTAGACCACTTCTCTACCTTCCTGTAGCAACTCCTCCAACTGATGTTTATGCTCTTTAGTACACCCTTCCAGAGATTTCTTCACTTTTAATGACTCTTCACCAGATTGATTTTCTCTTAGAAAAAGTAAAACATATTTCTTACTAGAACTAATCAGTTTCTTAGCTTGATTGGCACTTACCGACGAAAGTTTTGATTTTCCTTTGTGTGCATTGATGATGAATGATTTCCCATCCTTGATGAGATGGCATTGATTGGATCTATGCATGAAGATACTATCCCTCACATGCATGTAGGGGATTCCAAACACTGCTCTATATACATCCAGTGGTACTGCATCCAATTCTACTTCATCTATAAAATAATCACTTACAACAAATTTAATCTTGCACTGCTTTGTTACCTTGATCCATGAATTCTTTTTTACCCAACCCAATGGATATGGGCTAGGATGATCGTGAACCTCCAATCCAAGCTTGTTGAAAAAATCTGATGCTATGATATTATCTTGTGAACCAGAGTCAAAGATAGCATATATCTTGGTCTTCTTGACCTGAATATTGATGTGGAAGAGCTCATTCATCTCCTTCTCTTCTTGGTGATGAAGGCTACTCAAATTCACCTCCTTTTGCACAGATGTGTAGACAATATTTTCATCTGCGTTAAAGCTACTTTCAACTTTATTTCTTGAATCTGTCGCTACAAGGTTCTTTTCTTTCCATCCTTCTTGTGGTTCTTCAGGTTCATCTCTAGATGTAGTTTCCAACATTTTCCCTCCGTGTTTCCATCAATGTTGCAATGATTGCAATGATTTCTAGGATCTTTGAACTGATGTGTAGTGGTTGTTATATTCTTATATTTTCCCCCTCTCCACTTCTTCATCCCCTCCTTAGAATCTTACTGGTGATATTTCCACTTGGAACCGTTTGAATGCCCTTTAATTTGGCCTATGTTTTCCAAGTACTATGCATATACACATGCCTCATCCACTGTCCTTGGCTTGAATAGCATCACCTACTTTCATACCACCAAATACTTGAGGAGTGCATTTGGGTTCTTCGGAGAGATACCCAACATGATGTCCATCTTTCTAAAATCAGTGGTGTACTCATGTACACATTTCCATTCCTTTTCTTGAAGTAGTTCCATTAGATCCATCGGTCCTCTACATAGTCGATAGGGTATAATTGGGACTTTATGAGGGTTTTGAATTCCTCCCACCTAGTTACTGGTGGATCACCCTCTAGCAAAAGTGTTTATGTATGGATTTACCACCTAGTTAAAGAATGGCCCTCTAACTTCAATCTAGAGAATGAAACCTTATTCTCTTCATCTATATGGTGAACACTAAAATAAACTTGTAATTTTTGCAACCGATGATTATTTTTTAATGCATCGATCTCACCTTGGTATGGATTTATTTCCACTTTCTCTTCCATATTTAATATGGATTGTGTGAAGGGTTATTGGCACTCAAACTCAGCTACTCTTTCTCGCATTCTTTCCATGACTCCTTTCCTTGGTCTACCTGATCTCTCGATTTCCCCTCTTATTCAATCTCTGATTTAGAACCTCCATCATCTCCGGATGATCTGAGCTTGCTTGCTAGAGATACCATGAGCAGGTCCATATTGTGACTGATGTTGGCGAATTTCATTTCCAACCTCTCAAATCTCTCTTACGTTGGATCTTAAGGGTTGTTATGAATAGACTCGTCTTCCATGGATAGGGTTTTTTCGGCTTCTCTTTAATCCAATTCCTGGATCATGCATCTTCCCACTAATACCCAAAAGAAAACCTACTATGATATAAATATGATATGTAAACCGCCATAGATATTCCACTGGAATAGTTCATCACAAAAAATATGATAAATAAAACTGAAATATACATTATGAAGGCTAAATTCCTTTAGATTCCAACATATTTAGTTATTGATTTTCTTCTTATGCATGAAAAAAGATAAATTGAATAAAATAGAGAATAATAAAATACAATCACACACCATCCATAAAATAACACAAATATTTTCTCTAGGAAACCCTTATGGGAGAAAAACCATCTAGAAGGTGAGGCTTCTCTGCTCTCTTTTCTCTGGTATGGAAATGATGCAAGTACAAAGGAGAAGGCACTCTCTATGGAGTTACTTGATACATGTGGCTTGTTAGGATACTATAGATCATTAACTCCTTATGTTATTCTCTCCAATTTCCCACTCCTAGTTGTTCTTATCTACTATGGAACAAAATACAATAACATAGAATGGATCTCTTCTCCTCCTAGTGTCCGAGTATTTAACATAGTCCGATATCCATCTAGGGGTAGGTTTTTAAATTCCTCAACCCTCAATTGTAATAGGGTTTTAAAAATTATATAATATTCTTGAAATTACATACATGCCTATCCCCATATGCATGAGTAATGGGGGATTACATGGCATCTTCTCGTACCATGAAGGTCAACACAGTAAGTCAACTTGTGGGAGGCATAACTTTTGCATATGAGCTCCAATTGTCGCGATGTTTGCACCGTTGGAAAGGTATCGATGTGTAGAATAGAGTCATGGGATCCAAGCCATGTTAGAAAAAGTATAACCCCAAAAAATGTCGTTTGATGCCTCAAAATGTCCTTGGAAGGTTCTAGACCCCAATTTTCCAAACTAGGACCTACCACTAAAATGGTCCTGCAAGTTAATTACTCCATTTTTTTCCACTATGAAAGCATCAATATAGATGAAAAATAATATAATGATCCAATATGGATGATTCAAATCATTAGTGTATTAGTGTCTACATGAAACTCCTTGGTGGAGATCAAAATTTATAGAAGTTATTTGTTCATTTTTTTGTTCCTTATTTTAACTTAACCAACAAACTGATTGGATATTAATGTAGACTCTAAAAAAATTAATTCCTTTTCATCATCCACTAAGGTAAAAAGGGTCCAAGTTACCCAACTCATATCTCCTCCACTCTTTCCCAAAGGAGTAACCAAGGGAAAAAACTAGTAGCAAAGAGGTTGGATTTTGAGTCATTACTGTATTAATGTCTACATCACACTCCTTGGTGTTATAGCCTTAATTTCCACCCTACATTATCAAAGGGAACATAGTAGAAGATGCAAGCCAAAACACATCCTCATTCTCAAGATTTTCCTCCTTTATATAGATTCTTGGAAGAGGCTTGGGAGAACTTCTAGATCTTTTAGAGACCAATGGAGAATCAAATGTTGTGAGTTTCAAGGCTCATGCCATGAAGAACCAACTCATCCCTCACTCATCTCTTGAAAAATTCACAAATCTAGAAGTTTTGAGAGTGTGTCACTTGTTATGAACTGGTGACAAGAGACACGTCACTAGTTGTCCCATAGATGACCAACAACACCCCTAAAAAATTGTATAAATCTTGAGTTGAAGGTTGGAAATTAAGGTTATAGAAATGTCCTTGATAAATTCCTAGGAGAAATGGGTATTGAAATATTATTGGACCCACTTCTACAACTAGTAAGATGTATGAATGTACCCATATGAGGAGAAGGATATTATCCAAATTTGTAGAAAGGCGTATCATAATGTGTTAATTGGTCAACTATGGAAATCTTCCCATTATAGGGGAAGAGCATAGTGTGAAACACTAATGAATCCATTATCTTCATTGAATACTTGTAACTACATCCTAACAAGATATTATAGTTCAAAGGGGCATATATGACCTCAATATCAATCTAGATTGTATTTCCTGTCAGTTCGACAGGGACATTTTGAAAAACCCTTTGGGTTAAGATGGAAAACCATCATAAACTCAAAGGGTGATAGAAGGAGTAAGCGCAGGGAGCCTAAATTTTACCAAACTATTTTGGACATTAGTCATGTGGATATGCCTTCATCTACGATGCACATATTAACTATGATGTTTCTAATTGTGAAAATTATTTAGAAAGAAATTAGTGAGGGGATTTGAGGCTCTGAGTTGTCCAAATCAAAATTGATGAGGTACAATTCTGAAGGGTCGACTGCCCCCAAGGTGGATAGAAAGGCTTTCCTTTGTGAAGGACAGGTTTGCAAAACCTAAAGAACGGACATGGATGTAAGGGAATGAGACAAATCATCTACCATATTGTAGTTGGGTGCTTCCCTGGCATGTGGATTATGAGTAGTGCGTCGCAGAGGTGATATTGGTACTTGTGGGGTATGATCTCCATTGGGATGTAGGATCATCAAAGGAGGGATTGTTATTAAAGGGGGTATATTCGATGTGATAAGGGTAGAGTCAATAGGAATGCCATATTGAATACTATGAGTTTGAATAATGAACTCATCCTCTATTGTGAGGAAGGCGTTATAGTTTTCAGAATTGTCAAGTTGAGCTTGTCCTGGGTTAGGATACTAATCTATATGTTGTGTAGGGGGTCCGACTTCTGATTGGTTAGAAACCATGTCTTTATGGGGGGAATTTTTATGTAGAACCACTAGTGGTTATGGTTGAGGTAATTTTTACTGAACTAGCAGGGCACCTTGTGGGGTAGGGGGTACTTTTGCATTCATATACCCCTTCATTCTTTTGTAATCAACTATTTGGGGGAAATTGTGAGTATAGTGTCCATAATCACCACATAATTCACAGGGGAATTTGGTTATGAGGTTATTGATCTTCCCCTATTGTTATCAACCATTGTTGGTGCCAGTATTCTAGTTTTAATTACCTGTATTAGGGTTCCCCCCCCGCTAGTGGATTTGTTGTTGGGGGTTACCTCGTTGTCCTTGCTTTGCATTGGCTTTGTTTTTTCCTTTTTTCCTTGAATTTTTTTTTCTAAGTGACAGGGTTGGCCACATTTATTTTTTCAAACGATTGAACCTACTTCATGGGAAAGGGTTGGAAAAAGTTAACTCCAACTTTTTGTTGTCCTTGTGGGGGCATAGAAGGGTTAAGGGGGGGCATGGAATGGATAGTATGGATTACTCTATTATGGAGGTCCATAGGGATTATATGATATTGAAGGTCCCCCAATACAACTTGAGTTGCATGAAGGACCATTTGTATGGCCATGAATCTACATACTTGGTTGAGGTTATGGATTCATGGGTTTCATAAGGTTGTGACCCCCAGCTATGTGAGGAGGGGGAGAAATAAATATAGGATTGTGAACATATGATGTATTCATAGGAGGAGGGTAGTATGATTCTCCTCCATGTTGATGGGGATATTTATTATTGCCATACAAGGCCATTGGTTGACCAAAAGGGTTTATGTGGTCATAGATTCAATTAGACCATTTGTTGAGTAGGATGTTCTTATCCTTTCTTAACCAAATAGAACGACGCGAGGAGAATCAAGAATAAATTTATAGAGGTATCTGGATTGAGAGTATATCAAATTTAATTTATAATCCTTATTGATGGCCTCATGTTCGGACTATGGCATGGAGGTGGCCATGTATTTTGCAATGGTGGGTACTAGTGATTTGAGGAACCAATCCAGTCATTGTTATGGGGTGATCTCATTTTTACACAATATTTTTCTATGATTCCATTCATGGATGTGATCCACGATATGAGTAGAATTGGTTTGGGGAAACGTTTAGAGGATTTACAAGCCTGTTTCATGGTGTACTGGTAACTAAAAAAATGAAAAGAAATCCTTGGCTAGAGACCTGAAGGTTACATGAGACCCTTCTTTCTTTTCTACATACCAGTTTGTGGATTAACTAGTTAAGGTTATTTGAAATAATCGTAAGTGAATAGAATCATCAGTGATACTATTGGATGAGCACCAAAGGTGAAAAGTAATTATGTGATCATTAGTTGGGTCTTCACCTATTTTTCCATCAAACTTGGGAATGTCTAATGGTAGTTTGGTAGGAATATTTGTCCAAGCTTGATTGTGTAAAATTGGATCATTGGTGAGCTTCGTCAAGTATAGAAGATTCAACGAAGCCAAGTATGGTTGGTTTGGTGGTTCTCCTGCCATTGTTTGTGCTTGTCGAGAGTCAATTATTGACAAGGAATGGTCATTATATGGGTTGTTCGGAATAGTTGCGTTGAGAAAGGTGGAACTAAGAAAGGAAAAACCAATGATTGCAACATGAAAATGTGAGTGGGGAGGTTCAACCGAAAAAGTGGAAAAACCAAGAATACCTTCCAACATTGGTGGGAGGCCAATAAAGTTTCTGGAACATCGAGGATTTTGTGGGTCCCCTATGGTTCTGAA
>SNQJ01S0046979.1:14537-55305 GCA_010110895.2 Picea sitchensis | reverse complement strand
TATCTAGCCTAGGGTTTGCTTCCAGAGGAATTCTCAGGTCAAGGTTAAGGTGCTCGGAGGGAGGCTTCGGCCTGTGGTTGGGAGATGAGGGTATCGTCATGGTAAAACGAGAACACAATCCTTTATATTCTAACAAAACCAAGAGAAAATGGTTAATAGATGAAGCAGTTGAAATATTTGATTTACAAAAACAATTAGGAAGGGCCCCAATATGGTGGATTTGGAGGCATTGTTGAGGCCTCAACATGATCATACATAATGGGATTGATATTGTGATGGTAATAATTTTTGAAGTGTTGTTATCCAAAAGTATCCAAATGTCATTAGTAAGATGAAAATGTGGAGAAACTTTTTGTCAATCGTGAAGTTCCTTATAGTTGGCTTCTGTTTACTAGAGAATGTCATGAACACTCTTATGAACCTTGGCCAAGGTCTGCACAAAAGAATTAGTTTTATATTACTCATTTTTTTATCCAAGTGTGGATGAATTTGGAATAGAAACATAAATTTCATGAGAAAGAGGATGAAAACCAAAACAAAACTCAAAGGAGGAGTACCCAATAGAGACATGGGTGGCCTTGTTGTAGTTGTGTTGCTAAAAATGGATGTATTGATCCCATTATGTATTCTATTGATGGTAGATTTGGGGGAATTGTTGAGGTCTCAACATGACCATACCTAATGGGATTGAGATTGTGATGTACTAATTTTTGAAGTGTTGTTATCCAAATGTACCGAAACTCCATCAATAACTTTATGTCAATCATGAAGTTCCTTATACTTGGCTTGTGTTTACTTGAGAATTTCCTAAAACATATTATGATCCTTGGCCAAGGTATGCACAAAAGAAGCATTTTTATCTTGCTCTTTTTTAAATCTAGGTGTGGATGGATCTAGAATAGGAATACAAATATTGTAAGGGGAAAGAGGATGAAAACCAAAACAAAACTCAAAGCAGGATTACTCAATAGAGACATGGGTAGCCTTTTTGTAGTTGTTTTGCTAAAAATGGATGTATTGATCCCATTATTTATTATATTGATGAAATATGTAGAGAACATGAACTGATTTACTATTAATTGCCTCGATTTGACCATCTATCTATGGGTGAAAGGATGTAGAAAAGTGTAGTTGGTTGCCTAAAATGTTCCATAAATATTTCTAAAAATTTCTAAGAAATTAAGAGTTAGGATAAGAAATGATGGTCAAAGGTAATCCATAATTTCCTCATACATGATCCAGGTGGATATCGGTGGCCACCCACCTATTCCACTAGCTCAAAGAATAGTTTTCATTTTGGCACTTTTTCCTAGTTTTTCGGGTCCTAAACTTTTTGGGTCGTTTTGAGGCCCTAAATAGCATTTTTTGGGTGAGGCACAATCACAGTATAGGCTTTAGCTAGAGTGTGAGCAAAACATGTGTATTCCTTGGATATTTCTTTCCAATGAGCTATCGTGTGCCTAAAACAAATATCGTATGCAAAAGTTACGACCCCAAGAAGTTGGTGTACCAACTTACCCCATTGGGGCCCACATGACTTTTGGTGCTTCATCTACTAAGGTTAGGTTTTTGGATATTTATGGTTTTCTCATTTATTCTTTATGTTAAAAAGGACGTTGGAGCCTCATTGTAACAATCTTCTGTTGAATGAGCATAGTCGTCACATCTCTTCTCAGAGATAAGTTGCCACCACTCGAGTAAGTTTGTTTCAGTTTGCATTTTTACAATTTTGGCATATTCTCTTTATTAATAGAATTCAATTTTGATTGTATCTATGTGTTTTTATTTTCTATACATATGTATTATATTTTGTTCCATTTATAGATCTGTATCAGTGTTATCAAAGCGATCTTCTCTTTATTTGTTTCTCTGTGCATGTCCCCAACGATGTCAGGGTACAAGGAGTGGGGACTCGAAGTGGTTGAGCCCTTGAAAGACTGTCCCCATCAATCATGACGGCCTCCCATGGTGGAAGAAAAGAGAGACGACGGTGTAGGAGATCATTTTCAATTCTTGTTCGAGGAATCCCTCGCGTGACAAAGGAATGAGATGATGGATACCTTTGGACAAATCCTTCGACAACTGCCAACAGAAGACGCATATTCATCAAATGGCCATGCCACCCCCTTAAAGGTACAATTAAATTTTGGCATCCCCTCATTTGAAGGCCATACAGATGTAGATGTTGTATATAAATCGTTGAATCTACTAGAAGGGTATTTTTTGGTCCATGATTTTTCTGATAGAGAAAAGATTACCTTTATGCTCCTTAAGGATATCCCCCATGTCAAGGATTGGTGGGAAACTTACTATGAGCAAAGTTCCACTGAGGAATCTGAAATATTTGTGGTCGCCCCCACTTGGGATTCTTTCAGGGATGTTATTAAGCAAAAATACTACCCTATTGGAAGCTACGATGACCAATATACAAGATGGACCAAACTGCGATAGGAAAGGGACCAGACAGTACCATATTTCACAAATATCTTCCATACCTTGCACACCAAGCTAGGTATCAAGGACTCCAAATGACATATGTTTCTCAAGTATTATGGTTGTCTAGATATATACATCCAAACATAAATGGAGTTTCTAGACATCTCATCACTAGGCATGACATATCGATATGCTGTCAAAATTGAGCATAAATTTAAACAGAAGAAGAGAGAGTTTGGATCTGCAAATTACTCATAGAAAAAGAAAGACAAAGGTGGCCTTAATCCACAGAATAAAGGAAAAAACAAGGATGTACCCCCTTAGGACAACTAGTCCAAGCCATAAACAAATAAGGGTAATGAGAAGATGAAGAAAGGCATTGGTAAGTGGTGTGAATTCCATAAAATACCCTGGCATAACATCGATGAATGTAACTCGAAGAATTCATTGGTGGCTGAGTTTAAATCCTTAGAGTTAGAGGCAGGTTCCAATTCTAAATCAAATCCATACAAATGGAAGCAGATCATTGGCACAAAACTCAGTGCTATTTTCACTACAAACAAGGTCCTGTTGAGCGAACTAGAGGAAGGTGAATGCCTTTTTCACTCACATATGTGGGTGAAGAGTGTTCCATTGCATTTCATTATCAATAGAGGAATTCAAAAGAACATGATCTCAACAGAGGTCTTAAAGTGATTGAACCTTCTGATGACACCACACCCGCAACCCTACACCATCAGGTCGCTCTACCAATGAAGAGACCTTCGCGTCAGCTAACAATGTTGTATGCCCTACGACATCAATCCCTTCAAGGATGAGGCATTGTGTGATATTTCCCCCCTTGGATTTTGTGATGTTCTCTTAGGCCAACCATATTTGTGGAAACGACATATCGTATATGAGTCTAGACCTCACAATGTTATTATTACTCTTGGTATAAAATTGTACAGGATACTAGAGGTAGCTCCACCTACTGCTATTTCTTTGATCTCTACTAAGCAATGCAGTAAGGTCATTTCCCATACCAGGAGATTTTTCTTCTTCAAGATTCTCTCTCAAAGTGAAAAGAAGGTCATAACCACATCCATGGCATCTGCACGGGGCCTCTCCATGCAACAAAAGCAGGTGGACAAGATCGTGGAAGAATACAAATACATATTCTCCTCACCCACCGGGTTGTCGCGATATTATCAGGTCAAGCATTCAATCAATCTTACCCCTGGTTCACCTCTACCCAATGGGTCAGTCTATCCTCTCTCTTAGATGGAAAATGAGGAAATTAAATGACATATCCAAGAGCTGCTTCAAAAGGGGCACATCCTACCCAAATCCTCACCCTACAGTAGCCCAATTGTACTTGTACAAAACAAATATGGGACTTGGAGACTCTACAATGATTACCGGACACTAAACAAAATCACAGTCAGGAACCGGTACCCAATTCCTCGAATCAATGACCTCCTTGACCAACTCAAGGGAGACAAGTTTTTCAACAAGATTGACCTGAATTCTAGCTACCACCAGGTCCCAATAGAATAGACTAATGTATGGAAGACTACTTTCAATTCCAAAGAAGGTATTTTCAAATGGCTAGCCATGCCCTTTGGTTTGAAAAATTCTCTAGTAAATTTCATGATATTGATGGACGGTATATTGTGGCCCTTCACCAATTCGTTTGTGGTGGTATATCTAGATGAATCCTCATCTTCAACAAGAATTGGGCATAACACTTGCAACATATTCAGTAGTTCCTTCACACTCTGTGACAACACAAGTTATATGCTAACTTGGAAAAATGCTCCTTCGACATGAACAGATTCCAATACCTAGGCTACATTGTTAATGAGCATGGTGTGCATGTGGATCTAGCCAATATCCAAGTCATTCATGACTGACTAGCCCCGACCACACTAACTGAGCTTTGAAGTTTCTTATGACTTGCCAACTTCCATCAGAGGTTCATGTTGGGATTCTCCCATATTGTATGGGACCTCATCCAAGTGACCAAGGGTCGTGGTAAGCAAAATTTCACGTGAGAGAAGTCACAATAGAAAGAATTCAATGATTTGAAGCATCGCTTGTGCTCATCTCTAGTACTCTCCTTGCCTAGTCTGCAGTAACCTTTTGAGATTGATATTGATGCTTCAGACTATGTCATGGTTATAGTCCTCACTCAACATGGTCATCTAGTGACATATCATAGTGAGACACTATCATATGTGGTCTGTAAGTACCCCACCTATGACAAAGAAATTCATTCCATTGTACAATCCTTCCGACAATGGAAGCACTACATTCATAGGAAGGATATAGTCATCCACACTAATCACAAGCCTCTGCAGTTCATGCAGACACAAGGAAAATTGCATAACGATTTCCATCAAAATTGGTCCACATACTTGCATTAGTTCCATATCAACATCAAATATAAGATAGGGAGCACCAATCGTGTCGTTGACTACCTCAGTCGACCTCTGGTTGCATCCTTAACCATGGTTCTCCACTCTTGTGGCCATGAGGCATCTGAGTGGCCCCAACTTTACAAGTAACAAGAGTGATCCTGACTTTGCTACCACTTACCAAATGTTAGGCATAAGCACGACTATCATTGACTTTTATATCCAGTACAAACTATTACTCCATCTGAGACACCTCTGTGTTCCTTCAAGCGAGCATGTGAAGATGATTTTTGAATCTCACTACAGTTGGATGGAAGGACATTTTGTCATGGAAAATACCATGGAAGTACTACAAAATCATTTCTACTGGATGAAAATTTGACAAGATGTCAACAAGTACATCACATCTTTCATTGTCTGTGTCATTTCCAAACTAGTCACTAAGAAGCAAGGCCTGTAAACCCTTCTTACTAATCCCAATGAGCCATGGGAATCCATCTCGATGGACTACATGTCGATACTTCCTTCAACCAAGAAGGGAAATGAATGTGCTTTTGTGGTGGTTGATCGGTTTTCTGAGATGGCCATCCTCACATCCTATAAGAAGAATATCATAGTGGATGCCACTGCCAAGATATTCTTGAAATGAGTGTGGGTACACTTTAGGATATCATAGACCTTCATATTATATATGGACAACAGGTTCCTCAGCACATTTTGGTCCAGCCTCTAGTCATCGTTGGACACCAAGCTCACTAAATTCACCTCCTTCCACCCCCAAACTGATGGTCAGACATAGTTCATCAATAGAATTATCATTCATATATTGTGCATGTACAACTCCAAACATTTGTGCACATGGGATGAGAGTCGCCCCTATGTTCCAAAAAACTACAACAAATCCCTTTATAGCTCAACCGACCACGGTCCCTTTTAGGTGGGATTGGGATTTAATTCATTGGGTTCCATTGATGTTTCACTACCCCTTGCATCCACATGAGAATAATCATCCCATGTTCAATCTGAGGATGACAAATCCATCAATTTTATTGAACGAATTCAGCACATCCAACAACAGTTCCATGATGTTTTACAAAAATCCAATGCTAAGTACAAACAATGCATTGATCAACATCATGTTCCGCATAATTTTTAGGTGGGAGACAAGGTCTGGTTGAATTTGTAGAAAGAGCACCTTACAAGACCCCATTGAAATATTTTTCCACTTCGCTATGGACCTTACACCATCATTGAGGTTGTGGGTGATAATGCGTTTGAGCTAAATATTCCCCCCTTCCTTGGCCTGCACCCCATGTTCAATGTGGAGCTCCTTTGGCCATACTTACCACCATTATTGGACACATCATAGATCATAGAGCAGTTGAAACCGACATATCTCAACCCTAAATTCCTGGAATATGCCACTAACTGTAGAATTCCTGCAAAAACCTCGATAGATCTAGAATTATAGTTAAATTGAACACAAAAAATTTGGTGATATTCAAGAGATGAGAGAAATTTTTTGCTCCATAAATCAGAGAATTATATTAATCAAAAATTAATATACATGAGCAACCATCCTCAAAAAGAAGAGAGGAGGTGAATATATAGAATTTCCAACATAGAAATTCTAGTAAGAAAAAGCTAGAAATGGCTAAAATAGGTGTCATAAGCTAAGGGAGACCACATAGTTCGACCTAGACCACTAAATATACATGTCACACACTCATTAATTTCCACAAGAGTCAAGTGATGCACATTATCTCACTTAATCTCACTTAACTGACAAGAGAAGCAGTTCCAACTCACTTAACTGACCCAAAATAGTAGTTACTAATAATAGTAATGGAAAAAATCATTAATTAAGGAATAAATCTCTCACTCAAAGAGGAGGTGCTCTTTCTCCAATAATATATGAGTTTTTTCATGGGGGAGTTGGAATAAATCATGAATAAATCAAGAAAATCAAGAATAAATCGAGAAAATCAAGAACTGGGAGTTGAGTCTTGATCTAAAAATAGCAGTTTTCCCTAAAATCTAGGGATGAGGCACCCTTCTTCTCTATGTGGACAAATTAGGTGAAATAAAGTGTAAATTAATGTATTAACCAATATCTAGGAGTCTAATATAGGTATAAACTAATGTAAGTTAGTGTTATGCTCCAACACCCCCCCTTAAGCCTAACTGTAATGACAGCATAGCTTTCAGTTCTGAAAATTTATTTTCAGTGAAGGACTTGGTGAAGATGTCTGCAACCTGCTGCTCTATGGGGAATTAATACAGTGAAATGAATCTGTCATGGATCAGCTCACGGATGTAATGCATGTGATGAACTTCCCATCTGCGAGAAGCGGCAATGGCCAAAACTAGTCGAATGGAGTCCATTTTTGCAATAGGTGCAAATGTCTCTGTGTAGTCTATGCCATGTACCTGTGAGTATCCTTTTGCGACAAGTCAAGATTTTTACTTGCTGATCTCACCATCTGCAGAAATATTTGTTCAATATATCCATCGACATTGAACAAGCTTTCTTCCTTTCAGAAGTGGAACCAAGTCCCATGTGTTGTTGTCCATAAGAGAAAAGTACTCTTCATCCCTGGCAGCCTCCCAAAGTGGGTTTCTAGCAGCCTCAGAGTGTGACTTTGGATCTAAACCAAGTGACATATAGAAATGTATGGGTAGCAAAGGTTCTGTGGCAGCCAGGGCTTGAGGATCCCTAAAAAAATGTGATTTAGTTCTTCTTGTATCCGCAGGATCATCGACTAGTTCACCCGCATCTTGCAGGGTTATCTCTGCCCAAGTTGGCAACTGGGTTGGAGAAGCCATGACCTCCTCCTCTTCCTTTATATCATACCCAAAAGGATTCTCTGATGGCTACTCTAAAGTGCTCGAATAAGTTTCCGACTCCTCATCAGTGACAACAAGTGGTTCCTCAGCAGGGTCTTCTGAAAAATCATGCAGTGAATCTTCTTCAAACTTCACACTTTGAGCTAGAATGAACTTTTCAGTGTGAGAGTCCAACAATATATATCCTTTGACACCTTTAGGATATCCAACAAATATGCATTCAACACTTTGAGGCTCCAAATACTTCCTCTTATCTATCGGAATGTGAGCCCATGCTCATGAACCAAAAATGTGAAAGTGCGACACTTTCAATTTCTTACCGTTCCAACATTCAAAAGGAGTGGTGCCTTTGATTGATTTGTGAGGAAATAGGTTCTGAATTTATGCTTCACAATTAATAGCTTCATCCCATAGCTTGGGAGCTAATTATTTCAAATGTAGCATACAATTGGCCATCTCTTTTAAGGACCGGTTTTTCCTCTCCGCAACACCGTTCTGTTGTGGTGTATATGGTACTGTGTGTTGTAGTTGTATACCTGCATCAATACAAAGTTGCTGCACATATTTGTTGAAATACTCCCCCCCATTATAAGTATGGATTATCTTAATCTTACACCCATACTCATTCTCATCAAGTGCTTTAAATTCTATAAGGCATTCAAATACTTCTGATTTTAATTTCAAAAAAAATGCCCAAGTAAAGCGAGAGAAATCATCTATGAAGGTGAGTACATATCAAGCCTTACTGATTACAGGTTGCGGGAATGGGCCTATGATGTCACTTTTAATCATCCCAAGAGGTGAGGAAGCTCTCTGTGCCTTCCCTTTGTCAAACCTTTTATCTAGATGCTTGCCAAGAATGCATCCTTGACATACAGAGCTTGTGAATTTAATAGTTGGAAATCCTTCTACCATGTTTTCCTTGCTGAGTTGATGCAAGTACTTATAGTTTAGATGGCCAAATATTTCATGTCATAACCTACTGATATAATTATATTGTGATATAAATACAGTGATAATATATTTAGGAACAAAGTGGGAGAATAAATACAAACGAGAACCGTGATCTGCAATTCCATGTGCAAGTTGTGAGCCTGTGGAAATGTCGGTAATCATTGCGGAGTCCGAAGTGAACTCCACCTTCCTTCCAGAGCCAGAATGAGTGATCTGATATATCGAGAGAATATTTTCAGACAGCGAGGTAACATGAAGCACATTTGTGAATTATCCCCCTTCAAGATCAACAATTCCTTCTCCGCACACCTTTGTGGGTGTGGCATCTCCCAAGTAAATTGGGGATCTGGTGCTTTCTTCGATGGAGGAAAATTCATCTTTTGGTACAGCCATATGGTTCGATGCAGCTGAATAAAGGATATAATATGATGGAGTGTATTTGATAGCCATTAAATCATGACCATCTCATGCTCTCCCTCCTGTTCTGTTATCATCTTTCTTCTTTTCATTTTCGGGCACCATGAGATTGTGTTGCTGCAATTGCTTAGCCATCTCATCGATAGTCTTCCTCATGCAATTTTTTTCGATATGAAAACATTTGGAACAATAGATAAAAATTGTTCTTTCCTTATTCTTCTTACCCTTGGGCTCAGAAGAATTATCTGAAGATTGTGTGGATCTCTCCTTCTTCGATTCAGGAAATTTACCTGTTCCTTTTTTCTTGTCTTTTCCACTACTCTTTGGAGAATTAGTAGCCACAAGTTATTGGTTCTTGGAATGCTTGATGGAACCCATTTGGACTAACTTATCTTGATATTGAGTCAATTATTCAATGAAATCATTCAATAGAGGCATTTTCCATTTTTCCTAAGTCAATTTAGATGCTTGAAAAGATGACACAAATACAGAATATTCAGGGCCTAATTTCGAGAGAATTGAAAGGATGAGTTGTTCTTCCTCTTTTGTGACTCCACATGCATTAAGTTCAACGAGGAGGGATTTGAAATTGGTGAATAATTCTTAAAGGTTTCTAAAATGAATTGGACTTAGGGATATGAGTTCATTCTCAAGTTGATGCGCTCTCATTGCATCCTGCTTGCCGAATAGTCCTTCCAATGTGGTCCAGACCACATCGGGAGTAGTGGCTCTATTGACATGAAAGAGGAGATCTCTGGAAATTGATAGGAATATCAGCCCAATTTCTTCATCTAATTTATTGAAATACTTTATCTTATCCGTTGCAGCAGTCAGTTCTTTCTCTGTTCCCATTGTTACTCGGTAAAGCCCTTTACTTCGGAGGAGCAGAGAGATCTCTATCTTCCATTCGAAGTAATTGAAAGGATTTAGAGTGAGATTTGTGGGTTGAGAGAGATGATCCATTGCTTATTTCTGTGCCTCCTGATGATCTATACCTACAAATAAAACCATGTACAATCCACTAGATTCAATCTAGCTCTGATACCATGTAGAATTCCTGCAGAAACCCCGATAGATCTAGAATTCTAGTTAAATTGAACACAAACAATTTGTTGATATTCAAGCGATGAGAGAAAGTTTTTGATCCATAAATCAGAGAATTATATTAACAAAAAATGAATATACATGAGCAACCATCCTCAAAAATAAGAGAGGAGGTGAATATATAGAATTTCCAACATAGAAATTCTAGTCAAAAAAAGCTAGAAATAGCTAAAATAGGTGTCATAAGCTAAGGGAGACCACATAGTTCGACCTACACCACTAAAGATACATGTCACACACTCATTAATGTCCAAAATATTCAAGTGATGCGCATTAGCTCACTTAATCTCACTTAACTGACAAGAGAAGCAGTTCCAACTCACTTAACTGACCCGAAATAGTAGTTACTAATAATAGTAACGACAAAAATCATTAATTAAGGAATAACTCTCTCACTCAAAGAGGAGGTGCGCATTCCCCAATAATAGATGATTTTTTGCATGGGGTATTTGGAATAAATCATGAATAAATCAAGAAAATCAATAATAAATCGAGAAAATCAAAAACCGGGAGTTGAGTCTTGATCTAAAAATAGCATTTTCCCCTAAAATCTAGGGATGAGGCGCCCTTCTTCTCTATGTGGCCAAATTAGGTGAAATAAAGTGTAAATGAATGTATTAACCAATATCTAGGAGTCTAATCTAGGTATAAACTAATGTAAGTTAGGGTTATGCTCCAACACTAACGATAAAATTAGGGACACTCAGATTAAGGGCACTCAACAATAGATGATCCAGCTTTATCGAGTTGTCAAATCATGTTAGCTCCTGCACCAAGTCTAGTGGCTCACCCAGGGCCAAGTTAAGCATAAGTTTCCCCATCTAATGGGGGCACTCAACCTTGGGAATTTTATGTACCAACATACCCCATTGGGGCCCACATGACTTTTGGCGCTTCATCTCCTAGGGTTAGGTTTTTCTATGTTTAGGGTTTTTGCATTTATGCTTTATGTTTAAAAGGCCTTTGGAGCCTCATTGTAACCATGTTCTGGTGAATGATCATAGTTGTTGCATCTCTTCTCAAAGATAATATGCCACAATTTGAGAACGTTTGTTTCAATTTGCATTTTTACAATTTCAAAATATTCTCTTTATTAATAGAAGTTATGTTTTATTGTATCTCTGTTTATTTCTTTTCTATACATATGTATTTCATTTTGTTCCATTTATAAATCCGGATCAATACATGTTAAAAGAAGATTTTTTTTGCAAATTTAGGGGCACCAATAGTTTTGTAGCAAGGTATTAAAATTTCCATCTTTGAGAATATACAAACCACTACAACTATATAATCATGTTCACATTAGGTGGTAGGAAAACCACAAACAAAATACATGGATATAGATTATAAAGGCATGGATCAAACTATAAAATATTGATACAATTGAGGATTCATGTATGTAGTTTGGATTTAACTGCAATGAAAACACCTCTTCGCGTATTCTTGCACTTGTTTCTGCATGGAATGCCAAAAAAAGTACTTTTGAAAATTCAATAGAGTTTTATGCACATTTAAATATCCCCCATAAGATGAAGAATGGACCTCGTTGATCATAAGAATGTGAGCTTAACCAAACAGTAAAGAAAATAATCAGGTTTGTACAAGAAACCATCTTGATTGCAAACTTTGATTCAGAATATAAAATGGGAGTTTGATTGACTGTTGTGGGTCATTTAAGAGATCTTATGATATGAATAAAGTTAAGGTTGGTGGAACACTAGTTTTTCAATTCTTCATAAGTTTCACGGATAACATATAAGAGATAAATATCCCTAGTAGGAGGTTTTCTAAGTTGAACAACCGCTTTATTTAATATAAATTTCTTATTATTAATGACTAAATTAAATCATCGAATGTACCATTCCCATTTTAAATGTCTCAAATCTTTAATTTTAGACAAGGAATTAAAAAATTGAAGAGGTTGATGATCAATGTGTAAGATAGTTCCTTAACAAGGATATAGTGTATCCATTGCTTGATCATTTGGACTAATGCGCCTATGAAAAATAAATGATGGCCATCCTTCATATAGTCAATACTTGGCATTGGCATCTCATTGGGAGGTTCTTCCAAATCAAGAAATAACATCATAATTCAAAGTACATTTTGGAACATAGGTTATCATCACTAGAGTGGAACAAGTGGGTCGCTAATATGCTAGTGTATGATTATGAGATCATATACAAGAAGGGAAAATGGATTCAAGAATGTGGAGGTTGATGCCTTATCTAGGAAATATGAGGTGGAAGGGTCTCTCTTTTCTTTATCCTTACCATTACTATATTTTCTTGAAGATGTCTAAAAATAATGGTTGGCTAATGACATGGCGGTTCAACTCATCCAATGACTTTAGGAGGATCTCAACCCCTCAATATCCTATAATTGGTAGTAGGATACTTTGAGGTATAAAGGGTGTATAATTTTGGCTTAGAACTCTACTTTAAAACAAAGGGTGTTAGAGAGTTTAATTCCTCCACTACAAATGCTCACTTTGGAATTTAAAAAACATACAAAAGAGTTAAGCACTCCTTTTGGGAAGGCATGAAAAAGGACATCCATACTTGTTTAGCTAAATGTGAAGCATGTCAAAGGAACATGAGTAAAAAATGCAACCACTACCATTCCCAACCATTATCTAGACTAATATTTCCATGGATTTGATAGTGGACCTATAGAAAGTAGGAAACAAATTAGTCATAATTCCCGTAGTTGTACCCCTTCCCAAATATGCCCATTTTTGTGCCTTACAACATTTATTTACACCCTCCACAATTTCCAAAGTATTCATGGATCATATTTTTAAGTTGCATGACATGTCTAATTCCATTGTGTCAAATTGTGATCCCACCTGATGTTCCCCCCAAAACTACCCATTGGAATTCTTCGTTCCAGAGAACTTCAATGGGTTCCCCTATCAAATTTTTAAGCAAGGATAATTTCTCACTATTAACTCGGCTAGGTAATTGCAGAGGAACTAATATTCTATACATTCAATCTCATATTATCAAAGGGATAGTTATGTTGTTCAAAGGTCTCTTTAGTTTTCTTAATACTTTCACTAGCCCCTTCCCTCAATAGAAATTTTTTATAACATCCTTTTTTAATCCCTCCCGGGATGATAAATAGAATGTGCACCCATGTGACCAAGTCTAGAGGGCTATTAGAATTTTACTCCTCGAAAACTCTCACTCATGAGGAACAAGCATGAAACTACCCAACTTTTTCTGAAGTCCAAAAGTCGACATGATATTGAATATCCTTTATTGGAGAGTTGTCATCAAGGTATACTTTGTGATGGACTTTTCAATTACTTCTTGATTAACTTAGTGAGCAACTGAAGAGTTGTGCATTTAATTATCAATTCAAGGTTTTATATTACTTACAAATTGTCATGCACCATATATGCAAGTGTAGGGCTGTAACTGCTAAGGATTTTTAGTACTTTGAATGTCACAAGTTAATATTTCAATATACTTAATTAAGTCACCAAGCTATCCTACTTCTCAAATAGCAGGAAAATAATTATCATGTTTGCAGAAAAAGGAAATCACAGTTACGAAAAGTAAATCTCTCTTGCGGAAAGTAAATCACACTTTACAAAAAAGTAAATGACACTTGCAGAAAGTAAATCACACTTTGCATAAATTAAATCACATTGGAAAGTAAAGTTATGCTAACATCTAATGGTGACTTGCTCAAGTAAAATGATGATATTTTCTTGTTGTAAGAGTTACACGTTCGTACTTCCAATGTTAATTTACAAAACCAATAATATCAATCCCAAGTTGTTGAGGAATGAAGTTGTCATGAATATAAGAGAAAACAAAATATAGTAAAGTTGCAAGCGGAGTTGTAGTAATGGAGCTGCAACACAAAATTTACAGTGATCTGAGTTGCAACAATGAAGCTACAACACAAAAGCTACAAAAATATGAGTTGCAACGATGGGAGTGTTGGCATGTTTTTAGATAGAGGCAGAGTATGCGTGTTTTTCATTGATGGCACGCGTTTGTCATTGATGGCGAAGATCAACACGATCAGTAGCATAGCGATAATGACAAGATCAACAGTGTAAGCTCAGAAGGAGGAAAAAAGTCAAAGAACGACAAAGGTTTCGTTTCGGAGTTTCACAGATCGGGAAATCCAAAGGAAAGAGGTTCAAACTCGCGATAACAATCCTGACCATTGGAGTCATAGAACACGTGGCAAGTGATTGGAATTTCACTGAATTGCACATTGGAGGAGTCAACAGAGCATGGTGTGGGAACTCGCGATATGCGAGATCATGAAAAGATCTGGACCGTCAAATCATCGAGATCGTGGACCATTGATCAGGCATGACGAAGGCTTGTGAAGTTTCAAAATTGCGATAAGATCTTGACCGTTGATTCAAGAAGGACACGTGGTGAAATCATGATAATATCTGGACTGTTGGTTCCATAGGACACATGGCGAAAGATCATCATTTTGCTGAATGGAAAGTAAAAAGAGCAAAGTGCTCGTTTGATTGGTGAGTGGTCATATCTTGTGGTCACATTGTCGATATCTGGAGAGAAGAGCTAGAGAAGACAAGCTCTATTTCGGAGTTCATAACATGGAGAGTTGAGAGGACTCATCACATAATACCTGAGACACAAAAGTGCGAAATGCGTTTTCGAATAAGGCTGTGGTCACAGCCAATGGTTACATCTGCAGAAGATGGAGGAAGAATCTAGTGGTGCTAAGCTCCATCTCGAAGTCTTGGCAATCGCAAGTTGGAGTATTGAGAACCTTCATCATAGGAATCGCGATATGCGAGATTGCGATGAGATTTGGACCGTCAGATCATTGGAGATCTCGATCGTTGATCAGGCTTGATAAAGTTCATAAGTTCGCGAAATACAAAGCGCCTTTTAGTGCAGCCTGTGGTCACCACCGATGGTCACATGAGAGGAAGAAGTTGGCGGTGTTAAGCTCCATCTCGGAGTCTTGGTGATCATGACTTGGAGTGTCGAGACCTTTCATCACAGGAATGATGAGATGAAAAATCACGAAATTCAAATTCTGTTTAGCACTCGGTCATAGCTAATGGGCATATGAGATAAACGTGAAATCCTGCGGATTTAATCCAATGGTACTGGTTAATTGGAAACTTGATTGAAGGCTTACTTTTTCACCACACAGGTAATCGATCAGTTACGATTCAGTTAGCAAAACTTAATCATGGTTCTTAGATGGTTGGCGATTTAGTTGTCGAGGCGTTTTTACCCAAGAATATTTGAGGTGTAACTAAAGTTGTTGCATATAAAAGAAAGAAGTAGTGATTGTGCGTGGTTGGCTGTTCTGACTGAAAAATGAGTTGAACTGTAGAAAGGTAAAACTATATCATGCTCATTGCGAAGAAAGATCAGTGATAAGGAATAGAAGCTAAACAGAAGAGAGAAGGTGAATAAACAGAAGAGATAAGGTGAAGAGAGAAGAATGTGCACATATCAAAGAGCATGACAAGGAAAGAGAAATAACAGATAGATAGAGACAGCAAGTCAAGCCAAATATGAATAGAGCAGAAGAATAGTGCAGCAGAGAAGAATTGCAGAACAGTGAAGAAGTGGTAAGAATTGATTTATCTGTGTTGTTGGTTATTCAATCATTTATTTGTAATAAGGGTGGTAGGGATGTGCTAGGGAGGATTGTTGTCCTTAGAGGTTCAAGTGGGTGCTTGAACACAGGGAGTTGTATCTTCCATCTGGTTGCAGCCAGAAAAACCAGGGTGGCAGGGTGGTGCAAGGGAGAACAGTTGTTCTCTGTTATACAGGTTGGTTCCTGTGTGACTGGAAGTTGGTGCTTCCATCCAGTTGGTGCTGGAACACTTAGGGAGTTGTTGCTTCCTTCTAGTGGGTGCTAGAGAAACCAAAGAGTTGGTGCTCTCAAACAAGTTGGATCTTGTAAAATAAAGGTAATAGCCTCACATTGAGTTGGTGCTCAATTATAGATGATGTACAAAACTTAAAAGACTGCCTATCATTTCAAAGAAGAAGAGGTTTTCTCCCTTTATGGGTTTCCTCATGAAAATATGTCTCTATGTATATCTTATGTGTGAGTGATGCTCATTATTTATGTTGTCCATATGTAGTATAATATTAATGGTCACTTGGAGAAATATTAAAAATGGTTCAATTGAATTAAAATTGTTTAAGCACAGTAACAACTGATTCACCCCTCCCTCTCAGTTGTCTTAGTAATTTCAACAATTGGTATCAGAGCGGGTTCCTTTTATTTAAAGGTAGATCTGTAAGCTTAAACAATCGGGAAGGAAGTTCCTTTTATTTAAAGGTAGATCTGTAAGCTTAAACATGACAGTCATGAAGGGAATTTAGCCAATAAGCCTCCTCAGTTGAAGTGGAAAAAATGTTCTCCTTTGAAGGTTAGATATGAGAAACATACCTAATGGCCTTAGGTGTTGGATGTTTGGACGTAGTAGAGGACCGGATACAAAGCTTGTTGTGGTGGCTTCCAAGGATGATAAGTTAGAATTTCTAGCTTTAATTTAATGGAATGAATGTTATCTGAATGGACTTGCAGAAGCCAGTTTGTAAAGGTGATGCATATTCAAACCGCCAGCAAAATGTGGGACAAACTTATTAGCAATTATGAAGTTTCGAAATGAGAAAAGTAAAAGATGCCAAACATCAACATTTAGGTTGGAAGTTTGGAACAACTAAAAAGATGAAATCGAAGATGAAACAATTAGCAAGTATTTTTAAGAGTTTAATAACTCTTGTGAATTCCATGAAGGGTCTTGGGGAGAAGTTTGAAGAATCAATTTTAGTTCAATATTTTGCTATCTCTGCTTTATAAATTTAATCCAAAAAGTCTCCGCATTGTGAAGAACTAAAATGATCTTTAAAACTCATCTCAATCGATCAACCTCAGGAACTTTAACTCCAGACATGAAAATGAGAATCAACAAAGATAAAACCGGCCATTTTAGAGAAGCATTTTTTTAAAGCAGACAAGAATATTGGTTCAAATTTCCATGATATTGAGGCAAAATTTGAATCAACATTATTGTCTTCTTTAAAGGATCAGGAAAATATCAAGGCAAGCTTCCCTCTTCAAATGTTTTTGAATCGTGGGTAAGATAGGTCATTTTGCATTCATGTCCCCATCAGAAAAGGACTAGAACTCGATGATGAAAAAGAAGTGGCCAAATTCAAGAAATATAGTAAAAGAAAACTTTGTGTGCAAACAATGACACCTCGTATTATGATAGTGATTCATCCCGTGGAAGACAAAGTGAATGATTTTTTGCTCATGGCTATGGGATATCTTGATGATGAAAACATAGGAGGTGAAATGGATGAAGAAGTTGTGGTGGATAAGAAAGGTGAATTAACTGATTTGGAAGAAATTGACAGACCGAGATGTAAGAAGAGAAAACAAAACATTTTGAAGCGTTGTCGAATGGTGAAAAACCCATGAAGCAATCTTCTACCAAAATTGGAGTTAGAAGAGGCAAGAAAATAGAAGACATACCAAAACAACAATAAGGAGAAGGTTAAAGGTGTGAATCCTTAGAAGAAGAGATAGTAAAACCAAAAGAAGTTCGAGAAGTTTTAAGGATTGTATCACCAAAATATACCAAATATTAAAGCCTCTGAAGGATTAACCTCCATTCTAAATCAACAAAGGAACTAAAAGTTGAAAAGCCATCTTGGCTCAAGAAGGGACTGGCAGATCAAGTAATATTGTGAACCCATTAATTTTGTCAAAACTACAATCATTGACAACAAACACTTTAAGTGATAAAACAAAGAAAGAAAATCAGCCACCTAAGAAGAATGAAAGAAAAGTACTGTAATCAATCAGAGATCAAAAGAAATAACACAACACATTTTCCTCACCAAAGAAATCATCAAGATGGAAGAATCGACTACAACCTTCCAAGTACAAAGGTTTTTTCATATATTTTTTGTTCCAACTCTTGGCTCTCGGCAATAAACCTGCTCTTAAGATCTTGATATTTGAAATCAAGATACTCAAGGGATAATTATTCACCACAACAAAGATTGAGATAGCTAAGAAACAAACAATCACAAACAATAAATCATATATGGATGGAGGAAGGATGCAGTAAAACATAAATTAAATACCATGAGCATAACAATCGCTATGATCTCATATCTGAACTAGAATGTTACAACCTATAAGTACATTACAAAGCTGCACTATTGCTTTAAGAAACTATAAGCCGACCAATCTGTTGCTAAAATTTGGCGCTCTGGAAGAAGAAAGAAGTTGACCAGTGCATATTAGTGTTATCAGCCCAAAGACAAAAAGAATCCCTACTATATTGATTTGGATGTTCTAAACATATGACTGGAGACAAGTAAGTTTCTAACTCTAAGTGATAGTAAATCGGAATGTCACTTTTCGAAATGATGCACCAGAAAAATAAAATGTAAAAGGAATGGAAAGTTTGAGTAATGTGGCAAGCAAGCTCGATGTGCTGTCGAAGAAGGTTCAAAATATAATCAGCTTAGTGTCACCAAGTTTAGGATCGAGGGATGTAATCGTTTTTACCTCTATAGATCAGGAATAAAATCCTTGGATTCAGGTTAGCTAGTTGCGAAAGGTATAAGAACGTAAAACAATGTCTATGTGTTAAAAAGAAGAAAAAAAAATGCCAAACTTAGCAAGCATGATGAAATTTGGTTGTTGCATAGGAGACTTGGACACCTAAATTTTGATCATATAATCAACTTAGAAATAGTGGGGCAGTAAAAAATCTTCCAAAAAATATCAAAGCCAAATGATTCTATTTTTAAACCCCGCCGACAGGGAAATATCCACCCACTCGGCTCAATTATAAAACTTTCTTCAATAGGAAAACCTCCGCTAGTACATATGGATTTATGTGGACCAACACAAAATAAGGTACGGAAAATAAAAATTTGTTTTATGTTGATTATTGATGATTATTCTAGGATCCAACATATTACAGCCTTTTGAAGGAAAATCTGAAGAATTTGAAAACTTCAAAGTGTTTAAGGATTTGACCGAGAATCAAATAGGAAAGATTAAAGGAAGTAAGGTCTCCATAGAGGAGGAGAGTTTAGTTCATGGAAATTCAAAGAGTTCTATGATAAACATGGATCAAAAGAGAGTATACAATTCCAAGGACTCTACAAAAAAATGGAGTTGTTGAGAGGTAGAATAGATCAGAAGATCAGTGATGAATGAAAGGAACACACCTTTGAGACATATTTGGTAGAAGAAATTCATACAACCGCTCATATCCCAATAAATCTCTCATCTCAGCTACACAATGACAAGACTCTTATGAATCCATATTTTGAAGACCCTGCTTCAATCAAGCATTTTAAAGTCTTTAGAGTAAATGTTATATTAAGAATAATGATGAAAACATTGGCAAATATGATGACAGGGCTGATGAAGGTATCTTCATTTGCTACAAACAGAAGGCGCTGCATGTTACAATAGTGATGTTGCATAAACTAGTTGATTGTATAGACATAAAAGTTGATGAAGAAATCCTACTTAAAATGCTGTTGTTGAACCAAGAAAAAAGATATAGTTGAAGATGAAGATGAACAGTCCAAGGATTAGGAAGAAAAGAATCTTCGAAATATATCGAAATAAATACTCGCTGACATAAATCAAATGTAGTTGTCAAACCCAATCTCCTAATCAAAAGAAAGAATCATCTTGTAAATCAGATAATTGGAGATATATAAATAAAGGAGTTCAAACAAGAAGGAAATTGATTAAAGACTCCAAAACAATCATGTTGCCTTTTATCTATGACTGAACCTAAAAATTTATGAAGCCAGCCAACATGATGATTGGATTAGAGCTATGAATGAAGAGCTTGATGAGATTAGGAAGAACAATACTTGGGAGCTTGTACCAAGACCCAAAGATAAAAATGTAATAGGTTCTGAAAGTGGGTGTTCAAGAATAAATGAATGAAAAAGGACAAGTTGTTAGGAAATAAAGCCGATTATCCAGAAGGTATGCACAAGTTGAAGGTCAATATTTTGATAAAACCTTTGCACCGCTATAAGATTGAATCCATCTAATGTTCCTTGCATATTCATGCCATAATAAATTTAAAGTGTATCAGATGGATGTTAAGTTAGTTGTTCCTTAATGGAGATCTAGAAGAAGAAGTATATATGGAGCAACCCAAGGATTCCTCATTGACGATAATCCTAATTATGTTTTGCGTCGAAGAAGGCCTTTATACGGATTGGAAACAAGAACCAAGGAGTTTGGTATTATAGACTCGACAATTTTTACAAGACAAAGGGATTCAAGAAAGGCATTGTTGACAACAATCTACATTAAGTCTGAAGGTGAAAACTTACTAGTTGTTTTGGTTTCTTATGTAGATGACATTACATTTATTGTAGTAATTGAATCATCCCCGTTCAAAGGTTTGCTAACTCTATGCAAACAGAGTTTGAGATGTCCATGATAGGAGAACTGTCATATTTTCTTGGTTTACAAGTAAATCAGAGTTCTGCAGGAATATTTATCTCTCAAGACAAATATTTGAAAGAGATGTTGAAGAAATTTTAGATGGAGGATTCCTCTCTTGTTAGTACACTTATGGTGGTTGGTTGCAAGCTCAGTAAATATGATACATCACTCGATGTTGATCAAAGGACACACTGATCAATGATAGGCAGTCTTTTGTACATCACAGCTTCCCGTCTTGATATAATGCAAGTTGTTGGAATAGTAGGTCGCTATCAGTCTGCTCCTAAACAAAGGCATATAGTAGCGGTAACAAGGATATTCAAGTACTTGAAAGGCACAATGAATTACAGTCTGTGGTATCCCAGGAATCAGAACTTTCAGTTAACTGCTTATTTAGATGTTGATTGGGCAAACTGTGTTGATGAAAGAAAAAGCACGAGTGGAGGAGCATTCTTTCTGGGTGACTCATTAGTAGCATGGCTTAGTAAAAAGCAAGGATCCATTTCATTATCCACTACAGAGGCAGAATACATTGTTGTTGCTACTTGTTGCACACAAATTTTATGGATGATACAAACTCTTCCAGATTTGAAGATAACTTACACTGATCCCATTCCACTTCACTGTGATAACACCAGTACCATCAATCTCTCTAAGAATCTTGTACTTCATTCAAAATCTAAGCACATACCAATAAAATACCATTTTCTCAGAGAACAAGTTACAAACAGAATCGTTCAGTTGAATTATATTCCTTCCACAGAACAGATAGCTGATATCTTTACTAAACCGTTAGCAGTGACCCCTTTTGGATATCTTCGTCAAAGGTTGGGGGTTATAACTTCTTTCGTCTAATCTGTTCACCTAATCAGGGGGAGTACTTATTGAATATTTGTTGTATTTCTAAGTTGCTCATAGTTGAAAGGGGGAGTATGTACTGCAACAGCTCAGGGGGAGCGTGTTTCTTCTTTGACATTGATGTCAAAGGGGGAGAAAGTGTGGTAAATTTCGAGGATGCTACAGTGGTGGTAATTTCAAGGATGCTACAGTGGTATAGTTGCATGTTTTTCAAGGGATTGCCATCAATTTGAAAGGGGGAGATTGTTGGCATGTTTTTAGACAGAGGTAGAGTATGCGTGTTTGTCATTGATGACGTGTGTTTGTCATTGATGACAAAGATCAGCACGATCAGTAGCATAGCGATAATGGCAAGATCAACAGTGTAAACTCAGAAGGAGGAAAACAATCAAAGCAAGACAAAGGTTTCATTTTAGAGTTTCGCAGATCAATAAATCCAAAGGAAAGAGGTTCAAACTCACGATATGCGAAATCGCGATAACAATCCTAACCATTGGAATCATAGGACACGTGGCAAGCGATTGGAATTTAACTGACTTGCACATTGGAGGAGTCAATGGAGCATGGTGTGGAAACTCATGATATTCAATATCACGAAAAGATATGGATCATCAAATCATCGAGATCATGGACCGTTGATCAGTCATGACGAAGGCCTCTGAAGTTGAAAAATCATGATAAGATTTTGACTATTGATTCAAGAAGGACACGTGGTGAAATCGTGATAATATCTCGACCGTTGGTTCCATAGGACACATGGTGAAATATCATTGTTTCGCTATCTGGAAAGTCAAAAGAGAAAAGTGCTCATTTGATTGGTGAGTGGTCATATCTCGTGGTCACATTGTCAAGAGTTGGAGAACAGAGCTAGAGAAGCCAAGCTCTATTTCAGAGTTTGTAACATGGAGAGTTGAGAGGACTCGTCACAGAATACCCGAGATGTGAAAGTGAGAAATGCATTTTCGAATAAGGCTATGGTCACAGCCAGGGGTTACATCTGTCGAAGATGGAGGAAGACGATAGCGGTGCTAATCTCCATCTCGAAGTCTCGGTGATCGCGAGTTGGAGTATCGAGAACCTTCATCACAGGAATCACGATATGCGAGATTGCAATGAAATCTGGACCGTCGGATCATTGGAGATCTCGACTGTTGATCAGGCTTGATAAAGTTCATAAGTTCGTGAAATACAAAGCGCCTTTTGGTGCAGCGTGTGGTCACCACCGGTGGTCACATGAGAGGAAGAAGCTAGTGGTGTTAAGCTCCATCTCGGAGCCTCGGCGATTGCAACTTGGAGTGTCGAGACCTTTCATCATAGGAATGCCAAGACGTGAATTCACAAAATTCAAATTTTTTTTAGCACTCGGTCACAGCTAATGGGCATATGAGATAAACACGAAATCCTACAGATTTAATCCAACGGTACTGGTTAATTGGAAACTTGATCGAAGGGTTACTGTTTCACCTCACAGGTAATCGATCAGTTAAAATTCAGTGCAGAACCAAATCATGGTTCTTGGACGGTTGGCGATTCAGTTTCCGAGGCGTTTTTACCCAAGAAGATTCAAGGTGTAACTAAAGTTGTTGTGTATAAAACAAAGAAGTAGTGATTGTGTGTGGTTGGTTGTTCTGACTGAAAAATGAGTTGAACTGTAGAAAGTAAAACTACAGCATGCGCAATACGAAGAAATCTCAGTGATAAGGAACAAAAGTTTAACAGAAGAGAGAAGGTGAAGAGAGCAGAATGTGCACATATAAAAGAGCATGAGAAGGAATTTACAATAAGAGTTGAATGTTATCACCAGAATAATTCTCCCCCAAGCTCTAGGGAATTTGGCGTTCTTATATAGTGCAACTGATGTAAAAAATAACACAAAAGAATGGATGGAAAACCATGAGAATCGATTTTTTCATCCATTTACATTGGTATTGCCAAAGTTTAGTAAATATCCGGCATGTGCTGACTTGGATCAGATGAGCAAAAGTTTGTAAGCAAACTAACTTCTATTTTGGTTGTCCACTTTCCTCCTACCACCTTCCTATGTGAGGAATATTCCCTGACTGTCGGTTTTTATATTGATTTTTGTGCTAGATGAATTTTTACTTGAAGTTGCAGCAATAGTATCATACTCAGAGTTGCAACAACAATATCATACTCATAGTTGCAGCAATTGTATTGTGCTTGGATTCAAAGCAACAAAGAGGAATTTCATCCAATATAAGGAGTTGCATCTACTGTAGGGTAGCCACTGTAATTGCTCCTGTATAGAAGTGTTAGTGCATGAAAGTAACAAGTTCCTTAAGAAATATGTAATAATAGCATAAAAATGGCATGTCGGGAAATATTCATACCTTGGTGAAAAGTGAGACAAAACTAGATAAGGAAGACATGAAAAAAGGGGATGATACGTGGAAAATGGTAAGGAAAAAGGTATTATATGGGTGCTGAAAGTATGCCATTTTAGGCACTCGTCATCTTCCCTGACCCAAAATTGTTGCATGTCCCTATGCAACCAGCAATCACTCAGGGTTAGAGAAATCGGGGTGTCCATGAAGGTCACTCACACTACATTATACCTCTTGTTCTTCCTCCTCCTTTTCACTTGTGTCATGCCTTGTTGTAAATCATCTATCTTCTATCAGCTCCTGCTCTATTTGGTCTGAGTGGCCTCATCAATTAACGTAAATTGTGTGGCTTTGACAATTACTTCCCTTGTTTCCTTAATTTGAGTTATTTCTTGTAATTTGATGAAGGGTTCCCCTATAGAAAGAGGACTTGTTGCAGGGTAACCTGATCTTTCAGGTGCCTTTTGTTTATTAAGATCATCGTTCATTATTTTTAAGTTCATTTGTAGCTTCCAATTCTTCATTCTCAACATTCTATTTTGTTTTATGAAAGATTCATAAATAGGTAAGGAGTGTGGAATGCTTACCTAAGATGTAGCAATAACTTTCCTCTTAGGATCAACAAAATCTATTTTTGGTTCTTTTTTTCCTGATTCTTGTGCATTAGCAAAGTTATCTCCATAAGTGTTTTCTATTGTGCCAGCAAGAGTCTGTGGATGAGCCTGTGGACTGGCAGAGTGCTCTGGTTCTATGATTCTTGAGGCTTGAAAGAGTGTTCCTGAGGAGTGCTCTCTACTGGTTCTTGTGGAATAACAGGAGCCTATACCTCATGTTTCTCCTTCTTTTGTGATAGATACTTTGTCTCTCATGCAGCATGTTCTCCAAAAGGGCTCCCCACTAGTTCTTGTGGGACATTAGGAGATTTTTCTTCTGGTTCTTCTTCATGTGAATCTGCCCCAAGGAGGGAGATAATCCCTTCTCTAAGAGTTCCTTTTGCTAGTTCTTGTGTGTCATCAAAGGCCTCGTCGACTTCTAGGTTGGTACCCTCTGTTGTTTTTTGTGTGTCAGTGGAGGATTTTATCTCCATTACTTCGTCTTCTTACTGGTCATCATTTTTTGCGGGTTCTTTCATCTCAGTAGGTTTTCACCTTTTGCACTGAGTTGTAGTCATGTGGCTCATTCTTCTTTTCTTCAAAACATTAGGTTTCTTATTTTTGAACCCTATGACTCTCTTTGTAGGGGGTTTTCTAGAGGTCACAGCAACATCATTTTCATTGCCTTCCTTTGTCATATTTGCAGCAGGATGGCCCCTTACCCTAGTTTTCATTATGGGTTTCTTTGGTGGAGGAGTGTCAAAATCTGGGGTTGTTTTATCCATGACATTGTTACTTGGTGGTGGAGTTGAAGCCATGGCCTCTTCTAGTGCTGGAAGTGCAACCATTTCTTGATGGGATGCCTGAATTACAACCATTGCATCATTATAAAGTGTAACATGTGGTCATACAATACTATTACAAGTGTGGCCTTCCCTGTGCATGGCACGTTCCACCAATATCTTGATAATACCATGGTGTGAGACAACATCCCTAGGGTTATTTTCCAGTTGCACAAGTGTTTTCATTGTCTACAACATCTTGAATAGGAAGTATGGCATATTAATGGTTCATTTATGTGGGAGATGATCCATAAGTCTGATATGTTGGAGATAGAAGAACCCGTAGCATCATTCATAGTTAAAATATCATTTTACAAATATGGCCACATCTATACAGGGGTGTGGCAAGGACCATATTTCGAATCCTATTCCTTTCTTCACTAAAACCTCTCCATGCTCAAGGAATTACCTCAAAATTTCAGGTTGGGATGTCCTTTTGGTGTACCAAATCTCGCTTATTTGTGGTAAACTTATGGCTTCTTCCATTGTCTCCCCATTGAATTATACTTGAGAACTTGATACCATGGAGTGTTCATCTTTGAAATTCAAAGTGAATCCCAGAGCTACTTCATCATCATACTCCTGCAGGAATTGCACATATTCCATCCAAACGGATTGTTGCATATTTTTTCTAATGTGGTCATAGGACTTAACTAGCAATGCTTTTATAGGTTCCATGTGTATTAATGAGCCCCCCATGGTTCCTTCTTTATGTTAACTCTAATTGCTTATGATTGCATGAGATCTGGATGTTAATCGGGTGGGGAATTTTGAATTGCGATAATAATAGTGGTGGATATGGTAATGAGAGTGAAAGGTCGCAGATATGGAAATGATGGTGTAAGGTGGAAGTTCTAGTGGAATGATAATAGAAAACATGCCATTTAAAAATATTCATCACATATTCTTATTGGAACTCATACGTGTCTCTTCTTACCTCAAGTGGTTGTATGAGCATGGTGTTGATGAAGTTGTGATGGAAGAAATAGAGTCACATCAATGAGCTTAGCCAGAATTTCAGCATCAACATTGCTTATTCTATCCATCATAAGTGTAGTAACAACGACACATGTAAAGTGAAAGTTGCAAGCAGATTTGCAACAACGTGAGTTGTCGCGACAGAGTTATGACACTAAGAGTTGCAACAGTAGGTGTTTTGCCTCAGTTTTGTAGATGGGAATTGCAACATTGTTGTTGTGGACGCGATTTGTAGAAATAAAGTAAAGCTACAAGTGGAGTTTCAGCAGTGGGGATTATATAAAAGGGAGTTGCAACAACAGGGGTTGCAACAACAAGAATTGTAGAAAAGGATCTTGCAGTAAAGGGAGTTGCAGTAACAAGAATTGCAGTAAAGGAGTTTGCATCAAAGGGAGTTGCAACAAAATGATTTGCAACAAAGGAGTTTGCGGAAACAGGAGTTGCAACAAACAGATTTGCAACAACATTGTTCTCCCCTACATACCTTGAAAAAATATTATTAGAAAAAACAAGGCTTTATTAAAATTTCTTGAGAACGATCCTAACATAACCATCACAAAATCATGAAGTTCCTTTTTTATTTTTGAATGCACCAGCTAGGATGGTTTTCACATTTTTTTAAATAAGCCAACTAAGATGGTTTTCACATTTTGTTTAATGTTCCAAATAGGTTGGTTTTCACATTTTTTTTAGAAAGAAAATAAAATGAATTATCAAACAAGGATTCATTCTTCCTGAACGAATTCCAGATCATTGTCGGGCCATCCATTTACAATAATATTCCTCAAAAAGGCTTCCTTTGTTATGGGTTTATGATATAGGTGAATTCTATGTCCATTATCCATTAGACTAATTATGTCTTCACTTATGGTACATAGTTTGATGGCCCCACTATTATACACCATATCAATATCATGTGGACCAAGCCATCTGGTGAGAAATTTTCCCTTGAAATCCTTAAAACTAGAATCAAATAGTAATGCCTAGTCTCTTTCTTTCAACTTCTTTTTCTTGATATACTTATCATGCCACTTATCCCTTTGATGTTGTATCGTTATGGCTTGGTGTAAGGGATCTTATCGTAGTTTTTCCAACTCATTAATTGGAAGCAATATTTGTTTCTGAGCTTTTGATAGGTCCTAACCAAGTTGTATTGTTGTCCAATGTGTCTGGATTTTCATCTCAATGGGAATTATTTCTCTTGTACCATATACTAACTCATAAGGTGTGCAACCTATAGTAGTTCTCTAGGTTGTTTTGTAGGCCCATAAATCTTTGGGGAGTCTATCATCCCAATCCTGGAGGTGCATTCAGACGATTTTGGTGATCATAGTCTCAAGGATCTTATTAGTACCCTATACTTGTCCATTTACCTATTGGTGATATGGTGTTTTTACTTTATGCTTGATCTTCTAGTTGTCCATTAGGTATCTAACAATTTGTGACATGAACTGAGTTCCTTTGTCGATCACTATCTCTCGTGGTATCCCAAACCTTACGAATATCTCTTCATGGAGAAACTCCATTGCTTCATGTTTGGTTGCTACAGGAAGTTCCTTTGACTCCAACCATTTTGTGACATATTTTGTACAGACAAGGATGTAGGAGTATCAATGGGAATGGGTATTTATTAGTCACAAAAAAATAAAGTCCCATTTTTCAAAAGGTTCTAACACCATCTGTGGTTGTAGTGACATTTCATATGTTTGTAAGGGTCTACCCATGTACCTACATACAACACACCTCTTCACATATTCTTTGGCATATCTAAATATAGTGGGCCAATAATACCCCTGATGGGGTTCCTTTTACCCAGTTCTTTTATCAGTAAAATGGCCCCCGCATGGCCCATCATGACATGATTTTAGTATCTAATGGACTTCGTCTTCTCGTACATGTCTTATGATAATCAAATCAAGCCCAATGTAAAAGAAGCGGCGATCAATCCATGAAAATATTTCATTTTTCCTAACTATATTTTGTCCCTTTGTGGGATTCAGATGATGTGGGATCTTCCTACAACCAAAAAGTTAGTAATATCTGCAAACTATGGTGAGTTATTAGATGTTGCAAAGACATGTTTGTCTAGAAAGAAATATTCTACTGGAGGTTCATTTTCATTAAATGTTATTCTAGAAAGAAATTTATCAACTACATTATCTTTACCTGGTTTATCTAATATGGTAATATATAATTCTTGTAATAAAATAAACCGTCTAGTGACCATTCCATTGGTGATTGGTTTGTTCATTAAATACTTAATAGAAACATGATAAGTATGTAAGGTTACCAGATATCCTGTAATGTAGTGCATGAACTTGTTTATTGCATGAATAACAACAAGAAACTATATTTCAGATGCCATATAGTTTAATTCTATGGGTGAGAGATTATTGTTGACATAATAAATTTCATATGGCTCCTTTCCTTCTAGTTTTCCTAGAATGGATCCAATGGCAGTGTTTGATGCATCCATGGAAATATGAAACGGGAGGGACCAATCGAGCCCTCTTAAAACATAATCCTCTGATACTTTGATTTCTAGTTCATCAAGTGCATGCTAGCATGTCCTTATCCATACAAAATCAGTATCTTTGTTAAGTAAAGAAAATAATGGATGAGCAATTTGTGAAAATTTCCAATGAATTGACGGTAATAACCAACGAATCCCAAGAAATTGTGTACATGTGTTTGCAAAGTTGGAGTTGGAAAGTTTAATATTACATGTACTTTTGTTAGAATTACTTGGATACCTTTAGCTAAGATGTGGTGTCCTAGTACAGTGCCATTAGTTAACAACATCAAACATTTTTCATTATTGAGGGAAACATTTGATTCTTTACATCTTATCGATGTTTTCTCCAGGCTTGTCAATGCCTCATCAAATTCGTCCCCATATGTCAGGAAATCGTCCATATATATTTCCACACATTCATTAATTAAATAGAAGAATATACCAATAACATCTCATTTAAAGGTGGTGGGGGAATTGCATAACCTGAATGGTAGAACAAGATAGGAAATTTTTTCCAACAGATAGGTGAATGTTGTTTTGTCTTGATCTTTGGGTGCAATTTGGATTTTTGTATACCCACTGAATCTGTCGAGGAAAGAAAAGTGTTTCTTTATGACCAACGTATCCAAGACCTGGTCAATGAATGGGAGTGGGAAATGGTATTTTTTTGTTTCTTTGTTGAGTTCTCTATAGTCGACACAAATTCCCCATTCCCCATTTTTCTTTGGTACTATGACTAGAGGGGAGACCCATTGGCTATCAAACATTGGGTAGATGAAGTTGGATGTAATCACTTTCTGTAGATCCTGTTTGACTATGTATTTCAATGTTGGATTCATCCGACCCTAGCGTTAGAGGATGGGTTGGGATCCTTCCTTAATATATATGTGATGTGTGCATAGGTATGGATAGATTCCCTTCATGTCAAAGTAATCCTAGGTGAATGCATCATTGTGCTTTTTCATTACTTTAACCTATCACTCTTTTGTGGTTCAGTTAGTCCCTGGTTTATTTTCAAGGTTTTCCCTAGGATAATTTCTATGGTTTCTATAAGGTATCCTTGGTATTTCTCTAGTTTGGATTCATGTTCTATGGGTGATATTCTTTTTTAGGCTAGGGAAGGTTGTGTCTATGGTTTCATCACATGCTCAAGAGTATGTGTGTTTTCTGAGGAAGAAGAAGTTATTAAATTGTTGATTTCATTATCCTTTATTTTATCTCTTATGGCTAAGTATTGATTTATGGAGAGGACTTGATGGGCTTTTCCTTCTTCCTCAATATATTCTTTGTCAACCCAAAGTGGTGTTTCTAGGTCAATGCTAGGTTTGGTGGGAGGATATAGGGCTAATTTTTGTCTAGATGTCCCATGAGATATGGTCATATCTCCTGACCTAGAGTTGATGTAAGCATATGAAATGGCCAACCAAGGCCTTCCCAGGATTAGAGGATACCCTCCTAGAGAGGTTTTTGGTTGTAGGACCATAAAGTCAGTGGGATATTCCAATGATTCTATTGATATCACTATATATTCTAAGATTCCCTATGGTTTAATGGTTGATTCGTCGGCTAGTTGGAGTGCAGTTGGGGTTTCCCTAAGGCATGTAAGGCCTAAGTCTTGCATGGTCTTGCTTGTAATATCATTGATGGTAGCCCCAAGGTCGATTAATGTGTTACTAGTGAGTGTATTTTTTATCTACACATTAACTACTAGATTGCCTTGATATGGGTATTTAGCTGTGAGAATTCTGCCCATCATTAAGTCAGACAGTTTTCCCATGACATGGTCATTTTTGGGATCCTTTAATTTTCTATTGGATTTCCTCAATCAAAGTTCCCGGACCGCTTTTGAATATATGGGCACATCCTTGATGGCTTGGAATAGTGTTATTTTGACACACACATTTTTTATCTCTCCTAGGAAGTCAAACTCAGACTAAGTAAAATGTTTCTCTAGGTGTAACCTTTCTTGATAGGGTGGGTTTTGAAGTTCAAGTTGGGAATTCTCAACTTTCGAATGTTCATGAGATTGTTTTGGTTCCAATTCTTCATTTTGGACATCCTCATTCAAATATTCAATACTAATGTGAGGTTTGTCCTTGGTTAGATTATTCCTGGATATAATACGAATATCATTTCAATCTAAGGAAGATATGGAATAAGTAAGGTAGGAAACAAGTCTAGTATCTTAAACTGGTTGGCTTGGACTTTCGTTATTATGGTTGGGAATGGGTTTTATGGGTATTTATGGTCAAGGAGGGGCCGATGTGGATGCTTTTATATAGGGAGGAGGAAGAAGTTGCATGGGTGGTTGTGCCATGGGATATTGAGGCCCTCCTGTAGTAGGATTTATCCACCCCTATTTACATAACTATTTTGGAGGAGGAGGAGCCACCCATTGTTGTGTCGACATACTCCATGGTTAAGAATCATATTGCATGGAATGATTAAACCAATATGAATTGAAATATTTAGATTGATCTTGGATCATACCTTGAGGTCTAGGCTACTAGGGTTGCTTCTAAGAGACAAAGCATAACTTCTCTGGTTCCTCATTTTTTTTATAGATATCCTTTAGTCCATGTAAGTATGGATATTTGTGAGTATAATGGTCCTTGATACAAATTCCACATACCTCGATCTTATCCAACAAACATTGTTTCCATGGGTTCTTCGTCCTGCACTTTGGGGAAAACATAGACAAATCTCACTCTCTCTCTTCTTTCTTCTTCCTTGTTTGCAATGTATCTAGCTGGGAGCTCAAGGAATTAAGTATGTTGGTTTTGAATCCCTATAACATGTTCCTAATTTCTCCACTCGTAACTCCATATCATGTAGTTTTTTTAGTTCTTTCTAGTATATCCCTTGGTCCTCTACTTGTTTTTTATGTGCCTCTGGAATATTTACGACAAATTTATAAGATATTATCATATTCCAAATGAGATACATCTCCTCCACCCATCATGTTTATAAATTCTATGTAGTCATCTCAAAATCCTCTCATAAAAAAGACACATTGTGTTTCGGGAGCTAAATCTCCTTCCCTTTCCCTCTGCAATTTATAGTTGAACAATTCAACATAATATTCAATGCTCTCATCTTCATGATGCACCATCCTGAAGAAATCCTCCCTTATTTTCTTATCTTTATAATAGTCTTAGTATTTTTCTAGAAATGTCTTCATCATCTGGTCCCATGTGTGGATTTTATCCCTACCAAGACCCATGAGCCAACGTAGTGCAACATTCTTGAGTGTGGCAATTAAACATTTTAATTTCTAGGCATCTGACACACAATCATAAATTCTACAAAGTAAGTCAAACTCAAAGAGGAAGGTATCAAGATATTATTTAAATAATCCATGAAAATTTGGCAAGGTTGAATGAGGGATGTTCTTCATTTTATTATCCTCAATTGATCCTCTGATCGAGAATCTGAAAGAAGAGGTTTCTTCTTTGAAAATTTTGTGTGTCATTTCTCTTCGTGGGATGTCTTTTGTCTCTACAGGTACTTTAGGAAAGATGAATTCCCCATACTGGCATTTCTCACTGGTCAAATATTTGGAAGGTGGAACCTCTCTATGCATAGATCCTTGTATAGTTTTAGATTTTTGAGGGGAGGTCCAAATTTTACATTGGTATTTCCAAATTTTAGTAAATATCATACATTTTTTGACTTGGATAAGTTGAGTGACAATTGGTAAGCAAACTAACTTCTCTTTTGGTTTTCCACTTGCCTCCTATCACCTTCCTATGTGAGGAAAGTTACCTTATTGTTGGTTGTAATATGTATTGTTGTGTTGGAAGACTTTGTACTCAGAGTTGCAGCAATGGTATCACACTCAGAGTTGCAACAATTGGATTGTACTCAGAGTCGCAAAAACTGAGAGGAATTCCAACCACTGTAAGGAATTGCAGTTACTGTAAGGAAACCACTTTAATTGCTCATGTATAGAAGTGTTAGTGCATGAAAAAAAATGATTTCCTTAATAAATATGTAAGAATAGCATAAAAGTGGCATACGGAGAAATATCCATACCTTGGTGAAAAGAGAGACAAAATAGGATAAGGAAGGTATCAAAAAGGGAATGATTAGTGGAAAATGGTAAGGAAAAGGGTACTAGACGAGTGCTAAAAGTATGCCAATTTAGGTACCTATCACTTTATATAAGTTGTCATAACATATTGAATTATGAAGGTTGATTGTCTTCAAACTCTTCATTGTCATCTTTTACCCCATCGGAAATAATATTGTGCGACACACAACCTTTTTCATGAAATAATTCTTTTGATATAATTTTACCGATACAAAGTGGGTCTTCCTTAATGTATATCCTCTACACCATGAATTCATGTTTAAATATGATTGGTCCAAAGGTAGTGGAAAATAAATTCGGATTCAAGGACACATGGTTTATCCCCTTGGATACCCATTCACACTATTTCCATTATTCTCATGAAAGTTCCATATCTCATAAGTCGACCAAACAACAAAAGTTGCTTAATCATCTCCACATACAATTCATTTTCTTTAGAAACATGAATTTCGATACAAAGAATATTCCTTCAGGGAATCCCCATCAAAACAAAAGATAACAATGCATGTGAGGTTCTTCCAAGATCCATATTTTCCAAAGAAATATTTTATGAAGACTCACCTTTCTAAATATTGGTCTTTTCGAAGTCTTGTCGTCTCGATAACGTATTATTCTAAAAAAAATTCCATATGATTGCCTTTCTGAAACCTTTATTTGTCATAGGCTCTTCCTGAAATACCACCCTTTTGAAAACTTGTTTTCCCAAAGACTCAAACTTCCGATGGGATTTTCAGAAGATATATTTTCTGATGACACAACTTCCTCAGACCCCTCTTTCCGAAAAGCTTGGTCCCAAAGAAATTCTTCCAAAATGCATTAATGGTGATGTACAAAAACCATTCATTCACAAAGTAGACCCAGGTGAAGCATTCAATATGGAGTGTGTGGATTAACTAAGAAAATTAAAACCTAATTTAGGTGAAATCACATGGTTATTCTTATCTAATTAGAGAATTGTGAAGAATATTTGAATTATTGATTTTGTCTACATAGTTGATATTTTTTGCGCACACTCTGATACATCACTGCAACAATATATATTGTTATCATCTCATACTCACATTGTTTCATATCTCATTGGATTTCTAAGGCTCTCGTAGTAAAAGATACATGGAAAAGAGGTGAGGAGCCATAGAAAACTCGTCGGTGTAGGGAAAAGATCAGGACACTCTGATAATATAAGATACCCACTACCACAATGGTATAGATGGTTTCTTAACCTAGAGCCAAATGTACAAGATATTTTTGAAATAATACTTTCCGCGAGAGGATGAGGCTCAAATGTGCATCAGAGCATTCGAGCAAGTGGATTGTATGCTATAGTGGCCATAGTAGCTCTCATGCCATATACTGATGCAAGGAAGTGAGTATTTTACCACTTGGATAAGGATGCATGCACCATACTTATTGAAATACAATAGCTCGTAGTGTCACTGAGGATATATAACATCCACATTCAGTATAAGATTCCTACGTTGATATCTCCTCTAAACAAAGAATTGATGGATAAATTAAAAACTAAACACAAAGACATAGAAGAAATGATTCAGGAATGGTGGAAAGAAGGAGAGGCTATTCTACCAAAGGGAAGAAAAGTTATTTTTGACAAACAATGTGAAGAAACCCTATAGGTTATTTTCCACCATGATATCCAGGTTTCACAGTGAGGATAATAACATACATTTCAAGAGGGAATGAACCTCTATGGCTCATTACATAGAAAAGAATGGGAATATCTTGAATTGGGCTTAGTTTTTGTCAATTAATAACTTTGAAACAACAAGGAAAGCTCTAACTCTGAAAACCCAAGGTTTTTACATGTCATCTTATTTAATTGATGTTGTATGTGCTAAAATTTATTTTCCTAGCATGGGATGGGAATGGAACCCTAGTTTATTCCCTATATGTTTATTGTTTTCAATTCTGAGAGGATAGTTATAAGAAACATCTATACGAAATNACATGTCATCTTATTTAATTGATGTTGTATGTGCTAAAATTTATTTTCCTAGCATGGGATGGGAATGGAACCCTAGTTTATTCCCTATATGTTTATTGTTTTCAATTCTGAGAGGATAGTTATAAGAAACATCTATACGAAATATATGAGCATTTCTTAGTACCTTGTATTCTCTCATTTACAAAAAAAACTCCCTGATAATAGCTTTAGAAACCATGCAATCCGTTAAATAAATTGGGATTGGTTTATTTTGAAACACTATGGTTATATCAAGATTTTTAGTAGCATAGGTACCCCTCACATGTATCTTAAATACATACCAAATAAATTACTAATAAGAGAGATAGCATACCAAATGGTAAAGATTGGAATCATAGGTTTATTATTCACCAAATCAAAGAGATATTGGCCAAAATCCCCTATAACTATAGGGACACAATGGGTGTTCTATATGCACTAAAAACCCTCAATTAAATTGTCAACCTGGGGTAAGTAAACTTAGAGTTGTAGCACTATATATGCCAAGGTAGAAAATCTAGAGGTAGTATATTATGATTAAGGAAATGGTCTATCTAAAGGCTAATCTACTTAAGAAAAGACTATCAATTATCAAACCCTATCAAGGAACTTAAACTATTTACCCTAAGTAACTTTTGAACAATGGATCGATGGATTGTCCTAAAGAAGCAAATGAAAACCTTACTTTGAGAAATTTAACTTAATAAATATAATGAGAAAAAAGAAATCCATCTATTTAATGAACAATAGCAATAGCAAACTAATCTAATTAATTTATTCAAAATCAATGAGTAGCAACAAGTAAACAAGCAAGCAAGCAAATACCCTATTAAAACTTCTACAGCAAGTAAACTAAATAAAAACTACTAACAGATAACTAATCAACTATTAATCAAATGAACTCTATTCTTAAGATAAACTTCATAATTACTTCTAATCTATGAAAGGAAGTATTAACCTATGGAATTAAAAACATCATGACAATATTCAAAGATTAATCAACAACTACTCTTTAATAATAAGAAAACTTTAAATATAATGTTGATGATTATGTCTTCGATGTCTTATGACATCACGATGGCATTTAAAAATTAGTGATAACTCAAGAGGGATAAATTCAATATTAACTTCTATAGAAAATTGAAAGGTATGAATCAGGAAATTTAACGAGAACTTAGCCATTATAGAAGAAATATCAACTACCCTGAAAATCCATGTGATCCTTCAATTTGTGCATAAATCATCAACAATAAAGAAAATGTGATTCTATTTAATTCAAATGCATTCTTATGCCAATGTAATCAAATTCACACTATTAGAGATTTATAACTAAAAACTAAACTCAAAATCAAACTTTGAATTAAAATTGTAGTTTAGATCTAGAATGGACATTGCATGAAGTAAACTAAACTAATCCTACTATTAAAAATTCAAATTGCAAATTGAAATACTCATAAAATCATAATTCAAATTCTACTTCTATCTCATCATGTGACAGGAAAATTGATAAGCAAACTAAGTAAGCAAACTAAGAATTAAAATCAAAATTAGCAACTACTCATCCATCGAAACTTTGCCAAAGAAACTATTAACTCAATACTATGTTTTAACTCTATTTTAACTTTTAACTATTCTATTTCAGCCTGCAGAAATTCAAACTATCATTTAATCATATAATGAGGTTAGTGGCTAAGCTTGCAAGCTATTTCCTATTAATTAAAAAGACATGACATATTAACACTATCCTTCACAAGCAACCTGCAAAATGGAAATTGAACAATTAAGCTATGAATAGTAAATACACATCATGTAAAATGATAAAAATGCATATAACAAAAAACGAAAGAAATGGAAATTGCACAGCTCGAATACACAAGATAACTAGCTAAATATTCACCCATACCACTGGTGGGCCCCCTAGTAGGTCATGGCTACTCCTCAACAGAAAATCACGAGCTCAAGCAACACGATTTTGTCATTTAAATTGAAAACACAGTTTTACACAAGTTTATAGAGATGTCTTTGAATTACACAACAAAAACAATTCTAGCTTCACAATTCTTAACTTAACACTTGTATGACCACTATTGTGGTATTTATAGGAGTTACAAGTCGAGAGGTCGACCACTGGAAGGGTCGACCTCCTCTAAAAACAGTAAATTACATTAAATGCACTAAAATTGCCTTTGGCTTCTAGAAACCAAATGAGCCGCTCAACTCTTAGCATACCAACCCAATCCAAGATGTCAAGAGCTCAGTAGTTGGAGGCCACAAGCATGAAAAAAACCCATATCGTCGATTATCCCAACACAGGTCGTCGATATAACAACTGCCAACTCACCCACGGTTTTAGTGCTGGATGGAGTGTCAGACGCAGTGTCGGATGGAGTACCAGATGCAGTGTCAGATGGAGTACCAGACGAGCTACGGGATGGAAAAATGCCATGCGATTTTTCCCTGTGACACACAGATCGTGCATTAGCTTTCTGTAATCATTAAATCATACAGAATTAAGCTTAAAACCATCACAAAACATCAATCATACGTACCTGGTATATGTTATGACAATTTGATATAAGAATCCTTAAAAAATTATTCAAAATAGTAAAATACACATATAATACCGGTCAAAATGGATCTAATCATCATCATTAATTTAGCCAAATCATGAACCCAACATTACCCCCACACCTAAGATTTTGCAGGTCCCACTGCAAACAAAAATGAATTGCTCCATATGACTAGACTTGATGAGAAGGATTAGCTTTAGAAGCTTTTCCCTCTTGCCCTGAAGATTTTTCCGTGTGCCTCTTATGTTGTTTCAATTGTGTCTTGAGGTTGCGATTGGTTTTGGTCATTTCATCAACCAATCATTGGAGGGAATTCACCTTTGCTTGGAGTATTGCATTGTCATGGTGAATATGCTCATCCAAAGTCCTCCTCTCTTCCAATTGTTGCAGCAACTGATCATTTTCTTGTTGTATATTTTCAATGGTTGGAGAAAGATCAGATATATCAGAGGAGGGCTTGGATCCCTTGAAAGATGTAGAAAGTCTATCTGTTTTGGGATCGGGTATAGGCATATGAGAGGTAGGAGTAACAAGGGGTTTATGAGGAGAAGTAGGTTCAGATTTCATCTTTCTATGAGGCTCCAATTCTTTTGTAGACACTTCCCTGAGTCTTTTATGAGGGCTTTCGAGATTAGAGGATACTTGGATAGGGTTCAAAGTGGTCAGGGGTTTTTCATAAGGTTTCCCTCTTGTATTTTGGGTACTCGTTCGAAAAGATCCTCTATTGAATCAATTATATCCTCTCCTATTTGTGGGGATTACAGGAAGTCTTGTTGAATTACCTCTTGTTTCTTTTTGGGTGAAGGATTAATAGATGTGGAAGGCATTGGGGGGTTACCGATAGGTTTCTTGGTCTTCTTTCCTGATGAGGTTGCAGAGGTATCAACAAGTTTCTTGGACTTTTGGTCTGGTAAAGGGATAGCTTGAGTAGGAGGGTTTGAAGTCTTCAAAGAGTGGGGTTTGGATGGAGTAACAGTCCCTAAATCAAGTTTTTTCTTAGTAGTCTTGATTGTAAGATGAGGGTTTGAAAATTGGTAGATGAACTCATCCCACGTTTTCCCCTGTTTTTCCAACTCGGCTAAGACAAGTAGTTTGATGAGGCCATGGTGGAATAGGTTGTTATGGAGATTGGTTACATTCTTATGTACTTGGGAAGATGTCTTATAAATACTCTTTAACAAGTAAAAGGGAAAATTCAATGGCTTATTGAACTGAAAGTGAGCTAATAATCGAAAGTGACAAGATTTAAAGACAAAATATCTACCTTCACAAGTGATCAATCTGGTGATGACTATGAGAGGGTTAATTAGATCCTCTTTAATCCACTTCTTGGATTATCCCTTAGCTCCATAGATATTTTAAAATTCAGGTTTGAAAACCTTGTTATAGCTTGCTCTTGGAAACTAGTGGTGTTTAAACCAGCGGTCTCCAACTCTTGGAAGTTTTGTGGTTGAGGCAATGGATTCCTCAGAGACCACGAATGTGAGAGACCCTACACGCACCATCTTTCCATAAAATCTAAGTGATAATTGCATAGAAACGTTGTCATCGTGGCCCTGAAAATGAGTTAAGAATGGCCCCCAACTTGTGCGAAGGAACACTTCTATGCACTATGCGAACTCGAGGATGGAAAAGAGGTCAACATAGGAGGAATAATCATACCATTTGGGCATGGTGATGGTGTGGAGAAAGGACAGAGGGTGAAATTTGACAGAGGATGGGTGTAATCAGGCCGAGGATGAGCGTGATTAAGCAAAGGGTGAGAATGATTAAGAAGATCTTGAGCGTAATTTAGACAGAGGAGATCGAAATTGAGAAGAGGGTGAGTGCAAGGCATAAATGGGATAACCAATTGATTGATCCCTCCATTTTTAAATGCGCCCAAGGTAGAAATAGTTACATTCATCACACATGAGTTGCCATGTGTGAGCATGAGTGTGTCGATTTCGAATTTAAAGGGCATCCTTTGGGAGGCAATTGTAATGATGAATGAGTTAGATCAATGCCCAAGTATTTTATTTGGACATTTGATCATAAAAATTCTTAGGATTTGTATTATTTAATCTCAATTTCCATCAACTAACTCAAATAAATGCAATTGATTCTTGGTTACCTAAAATTGTGGACATTAACTGTCGTATACATCTCATCTGATCCTTCATATGGCGCGTCATTCGGCACCTGATATGGTGTTTTAAATGGCACCTCATACAACACTCCATATGGCACTTCATATGGTACCCCTGTGTGAAATGAAATATATTCCTCCTGTAATGGATTCTTTATCCATGGCCTTCAGTCTTAAACGATTTTGATAGTCACAATGAATAGGAGCAGAGGCAGAGTGTTCTTGTTTTTCCATCATGCTCACTCAATTTGTTCCTTTATATCGCATAAGACATGTAATCTCAACTCTGTAATGAACATTCTGTAACGAAAATAAACTAGTTAAGTGGTATGTTAAGGATATGTAAAACAATTTATAATACACGGGGAATTAGCATTTCAAAATAAAAAAATTGTTGATGTCATAGCCTGTATCATGAAAACAACACACATAACTTTTTACAAAGATTTTACTTGTTCTAGGCAGTGTTATCATTTGTCAACTCATGAAACCCCTCCGGTCCCCCACACCTAAGTATTATGACACCTCATAATAAAAAATATAGGAAACCAGTCAATTCTCCCAATAGCCAAAGATTTACAACTTGTTAAGTGTAGAGATAAATTTCACATATCGGTCTGACGAGACGGTTAGAATATGGCCCCACCTATAGGATAAAAGATCATATATACAAATAAGAAGAGGTAGGCAAGAGAGTTTCAAGATAGTCTCAAATTTAGTCCCCAATGGAAAATTATGGAGTTCATTAACCTTATCTTAACAATACATACTTTTTGTCAGCTTTGTCTACAAGTAATGTCATACATCAGAACAAGTTTAAATTTCTTATTTATTTTTTGTTAGATTATCATCCTCGCTAGGTAGAATGCCCCGCTGCCAGCAAGCCTGTTCAATACTCTAGCCAGTTTACCTAGTCATACCACAGGTCGGTACTCACTGCCAGCAGACCTGTTCAGTATCCCGATGGTTTAGCCTCTTGCACCCTCAGAGACTAGTCCTCCATCTTTTAAGATTTTAGTATAATATTTATTTATGCAAGAAGATGGGTGACAACTCTGAAAGCAACTTTTTTTTTTTTTCAATTGGGATGGTATTTATGTTAGAGGATGACTTTATGTTACATATTCCTTAGTGATTGTCCTAATGTAATGGGTACTTAAGCGAACATAGCCTATCTAAAGATATGATATAATCAAGTATTTTTAGTGTGTAGTGGATGGTACCAT
>SNQJ01S0046978.1:72349-98577 GCA_010110895.2 Picea sitchensis | reverse complement strand
TCCTCACTGTCTTCCAGCATGCATCTCCTGCCCATTCTGTTCTTCTTCTTTTTATGCTCTGTGCATCATATCCATTCACTGCACAGTTCTTCTTCTGTTTTATTCAGCTATTGCACTCTGCTCCTTCTTCATGCATGGATCACCTTTAACAACAACATCGATAGCAACTCCAGCAGCAACAACAACCTCATCTCTTCTCTGTGTTGTGTATATGTGGCTTCTTTCCATCTTGTGCATGCAATATTCACCTTTCTTCTGCATGCACATACCACGCTAATCTCCTCCACATCTCAAGTGCTCTGCGTGATCATCATCGCGACTCTTCAGCTTCTCTGGCAGTTCAACCCTTGTGTCTATCATCACTAGGTGTTATGCCAAGATTCATTTTTCTCTCTGGCAGCTGAGACTCTTCGTCTTCTCTGTTACAGTCGAGCTCATCCTTTCTATTTCAGTTACGAGCTCCAACCCTCATCCAACTGTCAATTTCCTCCATGAATCGTCTTCATTCCACTAGTAGATTCCATGTAACTCTTCAGCTCCTCTGGAAATCACACAAAAGTCTCTTTGCATCATTTGGTAGAAACCATCAATGGTTTCTAACAGTTACACTGTGAGGATCAACATTAGCACTCCAATCGTGCTCATGTTCACCTCCATCGTTGGATTAACTCTGATGAGTTCTTGCATTATTTACCTGTTTCGCACTTTCGCAATTCGGAGATTCTACGATGAGACATCTTGAGTCTCCATGTCACGAGTTCCAAAACTCTGAAACAAAGTTTTTATGTGCTATCTCCTTCGTTTATATGACCATGGATATGACCAAGCGCTTATGCATAAAGCACTTTCATGATTTCGCATTTCGTGAATTTGGAGATGAGGCATCTCGACTCTCCAAGTTGCGATCCCTGAAACACCGTAAAGAAGCTTGTCTGCATGTACTCTTCTCTTCATCTTTTTGATGGTGTGACCACCGACTGAGACCACGTGATTATGCATAAAGCACTTTCACGATTTCGCATTTCATGAATCTGGAGATGAAGCATCTTGACTCTCCAAGTCGCGATCCCCGAAACCCCAAAATGGAGCTTATCTAAACTGACTCCTTCCCTTCTTGTGACCACCGGTGGTGACCACAGGCTGTGCCAAAAGGGCGCTTCATATTTCGCGAGTTTATAAACTTCATCGAGTCTGATCAATGGTTCAAATCTCCATAGATCCGACAGTTCATATCTTATTGCAATCTCGCATCTCGTTGTTCCTTAGATGGAGGTTCTCGTCACTTCAAGTCGCGATAGGCGAAACTCCGAGATGGAGCTTAGATCAACGGTCCAGAATCCTTGGTGATCTGACAGTCCATATCTTATCGCGAGTTCGCATCTCGCGATTCCTATGATGGAGGTTTTCGTCACTCCAAGCCACGATACGCGAAACCCCGAAATGGAGTCTTTGACATGCTCTGATCTTCTGCCACATGTCCCTTTTAGATCAACGGTCAAGATTTTATCGTGATCTCGCATATCGCGAGTTTGAATCTCTTTCCTTTGAATTTCACGACTTGCGAAACTCTGAAATGGAGTCTTTGTGGTGCTCTGATCTTTCACCACGCGTCCTCTTGATCAGCGGTCAAGATCTTGACATTATTTCACATATCGCGATTTTGACATTCCTGTGGTATTGTTTCTTGACTCTCCAAGTTGCGATTTGTGAAACCCCGAAGTGATGTAAACCTACCGACGTCACACGTGGATTGACATGTGTCGAATAACTACCATGTGTCACTCTAATTCATGACTTACATGTGCCTGAAATGTCGAATCAGCTTGACACTTTTCATTGCCTAGTTGTGCCACATGTTTTTAGCTGGCGTGGTTTGCTGACGTGTCTGTTTCAAGATTTAGCATTTCGCGATTTCGGGACATCGCGATTTCTCCACTTCGCGATTTCGACTTCTTCTTTCTCTTTAATGAATGTGCAGGTTCTCCCTGATCCAACGATGGTCGGATCTTACACTCAGATCTGACGCCTAAGATCTGTCCTCCTCTTCTGCGCGTTCTTCCTAAAATACTTCTGATGCCCATCTGTTACATTCTTCCTGTATTGCGTGTTCTTCCTAAAATACTTATGATGCCCATTTGTTACATTCTTCCTGTACTCATGCCATCTTCACTGCTGTACTTGCCATTAATGACAAGCATACGCTGCCTGTTAAACATTTGCCAACAATTTTCCTCTGCAAGTAGGGATTATTTTATTATTCTTTTACTCTGCAAGTATTTTGTCTTCTTTACATTTGTATATAGAGATGGCTATAGATATATGTAGTATTCATTATATGTTACAACCTATGGAATTGGAATCTTGCATATAGATGTTCCTTTAACTAATTTCAATAAAGAAAATTAAAAATATACTTTTCAATTTTGAAATGTTTACTTGAGAGTTGATTTAAGGATTTATTGGTATGTGAATTAATTGTCTTGTCAAGTTCATGTTCTACATATTATTGGTTTCAATGGCCTATCTAAAAACTTATAACTGCATTGAACAAATAATAAAACCTATTCGATTCCGAATTTCAAAATTTTATGTATCAACAGAAGGTGAGTGAAGTCAATTCATTGTGTTACAAATATAGGTCATGTGAAAATCATGTGATTGAATTTAGGAGTATGTAAAGATCTAAGTATTTGATTCTCTTGAATTCCTTTATTTCAACCACATCCTTTATTTTCACATTCATACAAGTGCCCCAATCAACTATTATAAACTCATAGTAGTTGTCCCCTATGCCTTTAACTTGGTTGCAATCTGTAAGGTCAAAATGTTGCATATTGAAGAGACCAAAAGGTTAGCTCGATGGTATTAATAAGTGAGCATGTTAAGTATTATTCATTGATTCCCCTACATACCACAAACAAATATAATGCATTTTCCTTGAAATTATCTATCTCAAGACCGTTATTCAAAATATATAAATATATATTTATATATAAAACTTGCTTTCTCGTTTCTACCATTTCCCATGTAATTTCTTAGCTTCACTAAGCCTAAAGTGATTTTATTTTGAAAATTCTTAACAATAAAAATAATAAAAGCTTACCCCCATAATAATTCCAATTTGTCATTAAGTTTTGAACTTCTCAATCCCCAATTTAATTAAAAATAAAAGATATATTCACCTTGTTACCACTTACTTTTTGCACCTTCAAGAGAAAATACTATTATTTAATGTGACAATGTGAGGTAATTACCTTGTTTTAATGGTCGATGTGACTACCACATTCTATACCACAATTCTTTTAAATAAATATAGATAAATCTTAGTGTACTCTTATCTCAAAAGAGGTAATATTTGGTCAGAATTATAATCTAACTCACTAGATATAAATGTTTCCTAATAATCTTGGTGCCCACCATAAGTAAAGTATCAGTGGGTTGTGATTCATTAAGGTGTGCAATCTCATCATTGAATAAGTTGATATAATCCTCTCTTCTTTATTTCTTTTTGATATGGATTGACTGCAATACATATTATTTGTAATAATGTTCATGCATATGTTTATTTCCATATATATCTACTGATATTGTCTCCTTAAACGAGTTCCATTTGTCATGTGATGTATTAGTACATAACCAATTAGTGAATATCAACCCGATATTCTTTATCATTCTAGCATTTACCGATGTCATGATTTCACAATAGTCTTATGCACTGAGACTAGTAAGCTTAACTACTATCCATATTGATAGGAATCATAAATCCAACATGGCAGATATTATATTCTATATGATATATGTAACATCCTGCTCTCGTGAGGATATGTTATTGACTTATTCTTTGAGGACACTTGCGTGCAAGTGATCCAATTTTAGTATATGGTTGTCTGTTTGCTTATGGATTCTTATGATAATGTTGATGGATTATGATGTTCTGTTATTTGATATCTTTGTATTGACAGATGCTATTGATGAGTTTCCCCTCAGTGTGCAACACACTTGACAGATTGAGGATGCCAATGACATCAATGGACCTCCTTGGACTCTGGATCGAGTCAGGGAGTGGATTGTATTGGTTTGGGTATTTTTATTTATGCATATGTGACATATGTATTATGATGTTGTTTATGGATCATTGACAATGTTTCGTTGATGGATGCATGTTGGCGATTTCTTTCTATTCAGAATCACATAAGGATTAATGGGTCCATGCACAACAATCAGATACTGAGGGAGAGGTGTGGTAACATCCCTATCACATCCTACTAGCACTCCCACCGTGGCTCGATTTTTTGGTTAACGATTACCTAGTTCGAGAGACCCACGATGTCGTAAGGGAAGACTGAGACAGTCGCTCACGAAGATTCTAAGGGGTGTGAAACATGGTAGGGTCCTTATTCCTTAGAGGCCCTTAGTCTCTCATAAGGTTTCCTAAATGGATTATTGACTCCAAGGGTTGGACAACTACCAAAACTAGTAAAAGATGAGTGGCACCATTGGAGCATGTAGTGCGCATTGAAGGGCACGTCGCTTAATTAAAATTTGAATCAAGGAATGTGGAACCCTTGGAGCACAGAGTGTGTCTTGAAGAGAATGTCACGGTGTAATAAAAATGATGAGTCAATGAATCTAGGTGGCCTAGAAAACTTGAGCGAATGTTAAACCTTAAAAACATGAGCATCTGTCGGATTAATTAATTAATTCATTAATTAACTAAAGAATGAACTTATTAAGCATAAACCCTAAGGGTCTAGGCATTTGCAAATAAATATTTAACTAATCTTAAGTCTAAGTGAGTGATAAGACTAAAAACTAAATTTTAAAATTAAATGACGAGGGGATGAAATAAATCAAATTAAGAATTAATGAAAATAAAAATAAATCCTAAGGAGTGGTTAATACACTTGTGCAAGTAAATACTAAATTAGAATTTAAACGAGAAATGAATAAAGCATAAGGATGTGTAAGCATAGAAAGGTGTCTAAGTCTAGTCTAACTAAATAAATTTCCTAAATTAAACACAACTTAGTTTTGGAAATGCATTAATCATTAAAGGGGAAATAAGGAGATAAAAGGACACTAAGAGTGATTTTAGGAGCTCTTTTAGGATGGGTGAGGGAAATTACTTTTAATTAAATTAAATGGTATATTTATTGGTGCAACTAAGGGAACGAGTGACAAGTGTATGGGGGAATAATTCCTAATTAAATTAAAAAACAATGAATTAAATGTGCAAATGGCAAGTTGTCACTAAGAAAAAAAATTCTATAAAACAAATGGGGAGAGGAAGAATGCATCACAGTGGTTCTAGGCAAGGTGATGTTGCATACATTTTGATTGTTTTTTCTTGTGAGAGTTGGGATACCCAGCTCGAGAGAGAGAGTGGTGGATCTACCTTGCGAGACAACTCGATGGGATAAGGGGGAAGAATAGTATCCCTAGCGTTGGATGAGAGGTACCGGTGTAGTCTTCATGATTAACAAGAAGGGAGATGGGTGGAGTGCAAGCCTAGGATAACCTCTTCAAATTCTCGTCAACACCGGTTATGGTATTTCCTTTGGTTTTTACATTGAGACTATATTGGATTAATTGAATGGTGTTTGATATGTATAAAATTAATCAATGACTGTTGTGCTACACAAAAAGCTTCCTCCCACCAATATAAATCCTAGTTATTACAATTGTTTTTGCTGCATGAATTTAATTCTCTAATGTAATTTAGTATTAGTAATGCAACCACGTTGCTCGAACTTAATTCTTGATTGTAAACAAATTCTTTACTGCTGCAAGGAGTTTTAGTTTAAATGTAACAAGTTGTTTATGTTGCACGAATTGACTCCTTGACTGTAACCAAAGCTATTTTGCTGCCAACGAAGTTGTCTTTAGTGATCCTTCACCGAGCTTGCAAAGAGCCTCACAAAACTCTCTTGAGCGATCCCTTCCTCTTGAACATGTCGAGATCCACACAAATTATTTTCTTTCAACGATTCCCTAACCTATGCATTTTAGAATTTTCCCTTATTCCAACACCTCCGCCTCCTTCCTTAAGCAATCGCCCTGTGCCCAGAACCTTTGCGTTCTTCCTTAAGTTGGATCTGCGTTTTGGGTGCACAAATTTTCACCTGGCAGTCTTTGCGTTTTTCTCCTTTACAACCTAAGCGAATTGCCAGGAGAAACCCCTGCGAGTTCACTGGATTTATCTACGTTTTTTTTTCTCCTTTATAACCTCAATGGATTTCCATGGAGAAACCCCTGCAAGTTCACTGGATTACTTTGCTTTTTTTCTCCTTTACAACCTCAGTGAATTTCTATGGAGAAACCCCTGCGAGTTCACTGGATTTCTCTACGTTTTTTATCCCTTACAACCTCAGCGAATTGCCATGGAAAAACCCCTGCGAGTTCACTGGATTTCTCTGTGTTTTTTCTCCTTTACAACCTCAGCGAATTTCCATGGAGAAACCCCTACGATTTTACTATATTTCTCTGCGGTTTTTTCTCATTTACAACCTCGCCAAGTATCTATGCAGAAACCCCTGCGAGTTAAATTGATTTCTCTGTGTTTTTCTCTCATTAACTTCTGCGATTTTCCTCTTCCTCGCATGGTGGATTTTCCAGGAAAACCAGCTTTGCGCTTTGATGAGTCTGGACTGCGATTTTTCCTTTGGAATCTTTGTGTATCAGTAAGAAGTTTTGCCAGCGTTTTCCTTTAGTTAGCCATTTCACCTTGTTAATTTTTATTTGCTGGATCTGTCTCTCGTCATTTGCTTATTCATCTCTGGAAAGGTCGCTCCTTTCCTTCTCATGCCAGCCACTTACCTTTGCTTATTGTGATCGTTAGTAGTTTCCACTCTGGTACTTGTTGATTCAGCGTGCGATAAGCTTATGCACTCACCTAAAACCCTCGCAAAACCTAAGCAAATTGACTGGTGTAAATTCCGTTTTGGAATAACTACCTTCTAGACTGATTTATGTATTGTAGTACCGGTTTCCTTTATTGTTAGTTTCTGAGTAAAATATAAGGTAGGTTTCCTTTATTGTTAGTTTCTGAGTAAAATATAAGGTAGTAAAATTTGAGGATTTATTTTGAAGTGGCCAAATTTCAAGTCACAGAGCGTCCAAGGTAAAATTTAGAAACAATGACGCGGAATTGGGAAAAGACCCAATTTCTGTTTGTTAAGTTCGTGAGAAAATGGAGAAATTCGACCAAGTGATAAGATATTATGGATTTAATATTTGTTCTATCAAATTCGGACCTGGAATTGGTCGAATTTGAAGTTACAGTGAATCCATGACAAAGGGAACGAGTTTTGTAATTTAAATTCTCAATTCGTGAATTGATTTTTGGGTAAATTCATTCCAGAAATGTCAACCACAGTGAATTGTTGTTGCAGAGGTTGAACTGGTGATTATCGAGGTGAAATTGAACTAATTTCGTAGGTACACAATGTCTATGATAAATTGGAGAAAAAATTAAGAAAAAGCCCCAATTTCTGCAGCGGAATTCACAAGGAAGTGATGCGCATAAAGGTGAATGTGCATAGTTGGGCACACTAAAAATGCATGTGGTGCAGTGAAAATCTTGTGATAGGTAAAAATTTAGAACTGCGTGGAAAAATTTTAGCGTGCAGGTGGGCGTGATAAAAAGTTGGTACCGCATGGAAAAATGTTGGTGTGCAGGTGTGCGTGCTAAATTTTGGGCACTACGTGGAAAGATGTTGGTGTGTGGTTACGCGCGCTAAATTTAGCATTGCACAGTGTGCATACACATAATAAGGTGCACGCGGTGTACACACACATATTAATGGCACGTGTAGTGTGCACAGTATTGACAGAGCATAGAAGAGTTTGGTTGGTGCGTGCGCAATGTGAGTATATGTTGTCGCACGACAATTTAGTAAATGGTGCGCGCAGAGTATTGGTGCGTGGTGGGGGCGTACTAAACTTTGGTATGGTGCAATGCATAGAGTGAAATGCACACGGAATATCAACGCACGATACAAAAATCGCATGCAACAGGTAATAGTGCAATAACCAAAATTGTGTGCGATAGACACTGGCGTGCAACATAAGGGTAGTGCGCGGAAGTTATGGGCGCGACAGAGAAGTGATACAAAGTGGTTTTAAAGTTCGAGAAGCATGATTTACCTTGTGTTGTTGTTTTTCATGGTAAATATGGGTTACAAGTTTAAATTTGTGCATGCAGAGTCATTTGGAAGATGAATAACAACAGAAACCAGTGATTTCTGCGATGTTTTATATCATTTGAACGTCATCTTTTTGCAACGCGTTTTTGAGGGCCTTAAGAGTGTTTTTAGAAACTCAAAAACCATGAGACAAAGGTGTAATGAAGGTACACGTCATCTCTGCAACTCAAATAAAAGAGCTCGGAGAGAGCTTTCTAATGCTGTAAATTGTTCGTCAAACAAATATTTTATGAGAAAGTTACAGTTTAAACAATGAAGGGTAAATTTTAAGACCCAACTAACTTCAAAGAGCCATAACTTTCTGCTTCAGAATCAGATTAAGGCACAAGAAAAGTCAATGGAAATATATTGAGCCATAGAAGATAGTCCCAGAGTTGAATTAAATTTCTGGGCATGTTAAAGATGTTTAATATGGAAAATAAGGTACCTGTAGCATTCCAGACCAAAAAACACAAATTGGCCTAGAACTTTAGCAGGTTGTAACTAATAGCCCAGAACTCAGAATGGGCTAAAAATTGGATAGAGTGTCCATAATATGTATACGAGGAAACCCAATTGAGATCCTACGAAAATCCAATGGAGTAGGTGCCAAAAAAAGAAGAAAAATGCATAATTACAACACAGAATTGCACCAAGTTGAAGTGTGAACAAAAAAGTTAATGAAAAATTTCAAATGATCATAACTTTCTGCTCCAAACTCGGAATTGAGCATGCGAGGAGGCGTTGGAAAGGTATTAGACAAAAAAATATAATTATTTACCCAAAAAACTAATCAAGGCATTCAATGTTTCAGGATATTAGAATAAATATTTCTGATATATTATTGAACTATAATGGTTCATATTTTCATGAAATTGTTGAAATAGTTAGCCTGACAAAGTTTTGTTGGTTGCACATTTTGCAGAGTTAACAAAAACTAGATTAGATCAATATCAGCATAGAGTTCAGAGTAATGGAAGAGGCATAGGGTACTTACAGTCAAGAGGATGAAATTAGGCATTGAAGGAACAAACTCCAATGGACATGGAGAATAAATGAATGAAAACATGAATATGACAGAGACCATTAAAAATTTACAGAAAGATGTCCAAAGCCATAAATATGATAATCAAAGGCTTATGAGAGCCAAGGAGCAACAGGATGACTTCAACATGAAGTTATTGGAGAGCTTGAACAGAATAGAAAAGAAAGTGGATAAGGAGAGTGGCTCAAGCAAATCAGAAAGTCAGAAGTCTCATGATGAGAAAAGAAAATCAAGAAGTGTTAGCAGACATCACCATCACTCCCTGAGGCATTCCAATAAGAGAGAACATATCATCTCGAGTCCATCCCTTGTCAGGAAGCATAAGGCATCTGGTGTGGATGAGCTATGAGGAGAAATGAACAAAATCAAACCTCCTACATTTGATGGTGAGCACAAGAAGGATGAAGATGCAGAGACATGGTTGTTGGGAATGAGAAAGTATTTTCAATTACATAATTATTCTTCTCATGCAGAAGGTAGAATTTCCATCTATCAACTCAAGGGAAAGGCATCCATGTGGTGGGATCAGCTTATGCAGGTGAAACACATTAAAGAGAAAGGTGTTACTTGGAGGGAATTCAATAAGTATTTTGAGAAGAAATACTTGACTAAGAGATACTATGAAAATAAAATGAAAGAGTTATTTGAACTCAAGCTTGGGAGTATGACAATAGATGAATATGAGAGAAGGTTTTTAGAACTGCTGAAATATGTCTCTTTCATCAAGGATGAGACAATTAAGATTCAAAGGTATTTTAGTGGATTGTCATCATTCCTCAGTGACAAAATATAGTATGATGATCCCAAGACATTGGAGGAGACCATANTCCAATAAGAGAGCACACAACAACTCAAGTCCATCCCCTGTCAGGAAGCACAAGAGGTCTGGGGTGGATGAGCTAAGAGAAGAAATGAACAAAATCAAACCTCCTACATTTGATGGTGAGCACAAGAAGGATGAAGATGCAGAGACATGGTTGTTGGGAATGAGAAAGTATTTTCAATTACATAATTATTCTTCTCATGCAGAAGGTAGAATTTCCATCTATCAACTCAATGGAAAGGCATCCATGTGGTGGGATCAGCTTGTGAAGGTGCAACGCATTAAAGAGAAAAGTGTCACTTGGAGAGAATTCAAGAAGTATTTTGAGAAGAAGTACTTGACCAAGAGATACTATGGCAAGAAAATGAAAGAGTTATTTGAACTCAAGCTTGGGAGTATGACCATTGATGAATATGAGAGAAGGTTTTAGAACTGTTGAAGTATTTTTTTTTCATCAAGGATGAGACGGTGAAGATTCAAAGGTATTTTAGTGGACTTCCATCATTTATCAGTGACAAAATACAGTATGATGATCCCAAAACATTGGAGGAGACCATAAGGCAATATAAATTCCTATATGATCAGCAAAAAACAATGCCAACTTTCCAAAAATCTTGGGAAGATGAAAATAAGTTAAAGATGGATCAGAGGAAGAAGGGATGTAAGCCTCAATTCTTCATAAATAATCCTCAAGTACAACAAACTCCTAGAGAACCCAGAACGACTGAGATAGGGGGTCAATGGCCAAGGAAAGCACTTATTCAATGTTGGGGTTGTAAAGGATATCATATGTTCAAGGATTGTCCTCACAGAGGTGAAAAAGGGAGGATTGTTCACAATGTACAACAAGCTAAAACAGTGGAGGACATGGGCATAAATGTACTGAGAATTTATGCAGCCCTAGACAACAAGAAAGAAGAGTATCAGTCACATATGATTGAAGTGGAAGGTATGATCAACATGTTGGACAACTGAGGGGGGGGTGAATCAGTTGTTACCAAGCTTAAACAATATTCCTATTTTAAACTCTTTGCAGAAACACTGAGGGACATTCACAATAGTGCAGGGAAGTAAGTAATAGCATATTCAACATCAGTCACACACATGTGATACATAGAGACAGATATTTCTTGAGGAAACCCATAAAGGGTAAAAACCTCTTTTTCTTTATATGATAAGTAATAGTTACATTCTTTACTTTATCATACATATGAGCACCAACTCATAATGACACTACAACCTCTGTTTTGCAAGATGCAACTTGCTGAGAGCACCAACTCTCTGTTTTCTCTAGCACCCACTAGAAGGAAGCACCAACTCCTTGGTTTCTCTAACACCAAATAGAAGGAAGCACCAACTCCCTGAGTGTTTCCAGCACCAATTGGATGGAAGCACAAACTTTCAATTATACAGGCACCAACCTATATAACAGAGAACAAGAGTTCTCCCTTGCACCACCCTGCCACCCTGGTTTCTCTGGCTGCAACCAAATGGAAGCTACAACTTCCTGTGTTCAAGATCTCACTTGAACTTCTGAGGACAACAGTCCTCTCGAGCACCTCCCAACCTCCCTAGAATATAAATCTTTGCTATTGAAACTTATTACAGTGATATAATGTTCAATAATGACTTACCAGACTCATCACTGTTCTGCTGCATTTTGTTGCTCTGTCTGCCTCACTTCCTTCCTGCACACCTGACTTGCACTGTCTGTTCTTCTTCCTTTTATACTCTCTGCACCATGTCCCTTCAATGCAACCTTCCTCTACTATGTATTTATACTCTTGCGCTCTTCCTCCTTGCTCACACTTCAATCATTCTACACAGCGACCACAACAACTCCAACAACAACAACAACCTCTTCTCTTCTCTGTACCTTATATTTATAGATTCTGTGCATCTTGTGTATGCAATATTCATCATTCCTCTGCATGCTCATACTGCGCCAATCTCCTCCACATCTCAAGTGCTCTGCGTGATCATCATCACGGCTCTTCGACTTCTCTGGCAGTTCAACTATGCGTTCAACATCACTGGGTGTTATGCTGAGATTCCTCAGCCTCTCTGGTAGTTGAGACTCATCATCTTCTCTGACATAGTCGAGCTTATCCTTTCTGTTTCAGTTACAGGTTCCAACCCTCATCCAGCTGTCAATTTCCTCCATGAATCGTCTTCATTCCACTGGCAGATTCCTTGTAACTCTTCAACTCCTCTGGAACTCACACAGAAGTCTCTTCGCATCCTCTGGTAGAAACCATCAATGGTTTCTAGCAGTTACACTGTGAGGATCAACATTAGCCCTCCGATCGTGCTCATTTTCACCTCCATCATTGGATTAACTCTGATGGGTTCTTGCATTATTTACCCATTTCGCACTTTCACAATTCAAAGATTCTGCGATGAGACATCTTGAGTCTCCATGTCACGAGCTCCGAAAAGGAGCTTGGCTGCTCTAGCTCCCTCCTCTACCTCTCGCTGATGTGACCAAGGGCTGTGACCACAACCTTATGCATAAGGTTCTTTCGCAATTTCGTATTTCGTGAGTCTGGAGATGAGGCATCTCGACTCTCCAAGTCACGATCCTCGATACCCCGAAATGGCGTGGGATCAACGGTCCTGATTAACACTTGATCTAACGGCTCAGATCATTTCGCGATTTCGCATATCGCGATTTCGACATTCCTGTGGTGAATTTTCCTGTCACTTCCAAATCCCGATCCACGAAACTCCGTAAAGAAGTCATATCAACAGTCCATATCACATCTTGATCTGACGGTTGCAATTATGTCGTGATTTCGCATATCGCGATATCAGAATTCTTGATGTTAACATTCCTTGACATCTCCAACACTTGATCCTCGAATTCCCGAAATGGACTTAGATTCAACGGTCCAGATTCAATCTTGATTCAATGGTTGCGATTGAATCACGAATTCGCATATCGTGATTTCGACATTATTGTTACATTGTTTTCTTGTCTCTCAATGTCGCGATTCACGAAACTCCGATATGGAGATGGCTCAACGGTCCATATCTGATCTTGATTCAATGACTGTGATTAAGTCACGATTTTTCATATCGTGAAATCGGGATTCCTGTTGCATTGTTTCTTTGACATCTCCAACTCTCGAACCTCGAAACTCCGACAGGGTGTAAATTTGTTGATATCACATGTGTTAAATAACCGCCACGTGTCACCCTGATTCGTGACTTACATGTGCTTGGAATGTTGAATCAGTCTGACACTTGTCATTACCTAGTTGTGCCACATATTCCTAGCTGATGTGGTTTGCTGGCGTGAGTCGGATCGACGGTCCAGATGTGATCTTGATTTGACGGCTCAGATTACGTCGTAATTTTGCATATCGCGAAATCAAGATTTCTGTGGATGATATTACTTGTCATCTCCAACTTTTGATCCCCGAAACTCCGACAGGGAGTCGGATCAATGGTCCACATAACCCCCTGATATGGACAGTCCTCCTGCTTTTGGGATTTTGTGAGCCCTCTACTCCTTGCACTTTAAAGAACGTGCAGGTTCTCCTCTATCCAACGGTGGTCGGACCCTGCGCGTGGATCTAACGCCTGAGATCTATCCTCCTCTTCCACGCGCTATTCTTGTCTATATTCAGATCTGACGGCCCTTGTTCATTCGGGAATTTTGGATGGGATCCAACGAACATAAATGATTCTCAACCTTTACTCTTCAACATTCTCTTATTAAGATATGACGACCATTGGGAATTCAGGAAAACAAACACAGTTGTTTCTCCTCCCCGATTATCACTGTACCGCTGATCATCACTGATGTACTCAAGCCATCATCACTACTGTACTTTCCATCAATGACAAGTCTACACTGCCTGTAAAACATGCTAAAAATCCTCTGTACATTCTTCCTGTACCCATGCCATCTTCATTGCTGTACTTTCCATCAATGACAAGCATATGCTACATGTTAAACATTTTCCAACACAACAACCAAACCATTGCTATTTTAATTGATTCAGGAGATAGTCATAGCTATATAGATCCTAAGATGGTGGAAATTTTTCAATTGCCAAGAAGCAAGCATGGAAAATCTTGGTTGGTGCAACTGGCTACAGGAGCCAAAAGAAAATTTAATGAGATGGTTAAGTCATGTCCTATGTACATGAATGGATTGAATACCAGAGAAGATTTGAACATCTTTCCTTTAGGTTCCTATGAATGTCTAATTGGGATTGATTGGTTGGACCAACATCATGCTCTCCTAGACTATCATAAAAAAACATTTACTTTCTTGGATGAGGAAGGCAAACTAAGGAAAGTGCAGGGAATTTCCAGGGCAGTGACCATCAGAGAAATTTCAGCATTGCAGCTGAAGAAATGTTACAGGAAAGGGTGTCAAATATTTGCAGTAGATATGGAAAATACACCTAAAGATAAAGTGCCAAATTATGCAATACTAAAAGAGTTTTAAGATGTGTTCAGGGAGGTACCCGGACTATGCCCAAGGAGAGATATTGATTTCTCTCTAAATTTAATGCCTGGAGCAACTCCAGTGTCAAAGACTCCTTACAGGACAAGTACACCAGAATTGAAGGAGTTGCAAATGCAGCTTGAAGAACTTTTGAAGGAGTATATACGCCCAAGTGTGTCACCTTGGGGTGCCCCAGTCTTGTTCATGAAGAATAAGGATGGGACATTAAGATTGTACATTGATTTCAGAAAGTTGAATAAAGTGACTGTGAAGAACAAGTATCCTCTGCCAAGGATTGATGATCTTTCTGATCAATTGAAGGATGCAAATATCTTTTCAAAGATAGATCTCAAGTCAGGATACCATCAGGTAAGGATTAAAGAGGAAGATAGCAGCAGGACTGCCTTCAAGACAAGGTATGGTCATTATGAGTTCATAGTGGTGCCATTTGGGTTGTCAAATGCACTAGTTGTTTTCATGTGCTTAATGAATGGTGTTTTCCGAGAATATTTAGATAAGTTTGTCATTGTATTTTTGGATGACATTATTATATATTGTAAGTCAGAAGAAGAGCATGAACATCATTTGAGGATGGTGTTGCAAGTATTAAGGGAGCATCAGTTGTATGCCAAATTGAGAAAGTGTTCATTTTATCAGAAACAAATTCATTATTTGGGGCATATCATTTCAAAGGATAGGATAACAGTGGATCCTGAGAAGATAGAAGCCATTATAGAATGGTCAGTGCCAAAGAATGTGAAAGAGGTTAGATCATTCATGGGCCTTGTAGGATACTACAGAAGATTCATTGAAGGATTTTCAAAGATTACACACCCAATCACTTCCTTGCAAAGAAAGGGTGTGAAGTTTCAGTGGACATTGGATTGTGAAAAGAATTTCCAACACTTGAAACAATTGTTAACAAGTGCTCCAATACTTAGGATTGAAGACTCAAATGAAGACTTCATTGTATGCATAGATGCATGTAAAGAAGGAATTGGTGGAGTCCTCAGTCAAAATGGTTTTGTTATATGTTATGAAGCAAGGAAGTTGAAGGAGCATGAAAGAAACTATGCCACTCATGATTTGGAGTTGGTAGCCATAGTTCATACATTGAGGAAATGGAGACACTACCTCATGGGGAAAATGTTTGAGCTGTAAACATACCATAATGGACTGGAATATTTATTTGATCAGCCAACTCTAAATGCTAGGAAAAGCAGATGGTTAGAATTTTTGAGCGAATATGACTTTGATATAAAGAATATCAAGGGGAAAGAGAGAAAAGTGGTTGATGAACTCAGTAGAGGAGTGCATGAATTGTATGCTACAAACATTATCATGTACCAATTAGATTTGAAAGATAGAATTATAGAGGCTGCCAAATCAGATTTGCAATACAAGGAATTAGTGGCAAAATTACAACAAGGTAATTTGCAGCAGAAAATTGAAGAATACAAGCTAGATAATGATGAAATCCTCATGTATAGGGGAATAATTTATGTACCAAATTCTCAGAAATTGAAAAATATGATATTGAGTGAAATGCATAATGTATCTTATGTTGGGCACCCATGATATCATAAAACTATTGCAGCTGTCAAAAGCCAATATTATTGGCCAGGAATGAAGAAAGAGGTTGCCGATTTTATGGATAGATGTTTGGAAATATCAAAAGGTAAAAGATGAGCATAGACACCCAGCTGGTTTGCTATAGCCATTAGCCATTTCTGAGTGGAAACGGGAAGTTGTAACAATGGATTTCATTACCAAACTCCCCAGAACAAACAAGAAACATGATTCTATCATGGTAGTGGTGGATAAGCTTACTAAAGATGCCCATTTTATTCCAGTTAAACTCATTCACAAGGCAACGAACATTGTTGATGTTTATATGAGGGAAATTGATAGATTACATGGCATACCCAAGACAATTGTGTCTGACAGAGATCCAAAATTTACCTCAAAATTTTGGAAATGATTATTTAACGGGTTTGGAACAAATTTGAATTTTAGTACAACTTATCATCCAAAATTAGATGGACAAAAATAGAGGGTGAATCAAGTGATTGAGGATATGTTGAGGATGTATGTGATGGATAAACCATCAAAATGGGAAGACTACCTACACTTGGTAGAGTTTGCTTATAAGAATGGGTGCTAAGCATCTCTAAAGATGAGCCCATTTGAGGCACTTTATGGCAGAAAGTGCGACGCACCGGTAAGCTGGGATAACCCAACAGACAGAGAAGTTGTTGGGCTAGATTTACTCAAGGAAATGGAGGAGAAAATGATAAAAATAAAAATAAAAATTAAATGTTTCCCAAGACAGACAGAAAATCTATGTTTATAAAGGCATAACTCACAGGGAATTTAAAGTGGGTAACCATGTGTTCCTGAAAGTGAAGGCAAACATAAGTTCCTTGAAGTTGGGAAATTGTTCAAAGTTGGCAGCTCACTATTGTGGGCTATTTGAAATCCTAGAAAGGATTGGTCCAGTTGCTTATATGATTTCATTGCCTACATCTATGTCTGTTCATAATGTATTCCATGTGTCATTACTAAAGAAATATATACCTAATGCTAATCATGTTATTGATTGCAATGTGATTCAGGTGGAGCAAGAAGGCACTTTCCAAGTGCACCCGGTACGCATTCTAGATCATAAAATCAAACAACTTCGGAATCAATCCATAGGGCTTGTAAAGGTCCAATGGACCTGGTACAGTCCTGATGACGCTACTTGGGAGCATGAGGATGCAATGCAGACATAATACCCGCATCGTTTTTAGGATGTTTGAAATTTTGTTGTATATGTGTACATGATGCACCGAGGACAATGCATAAATAAGGGGAGGGGATTGTAATATCCCCAGAACAAACCCAATTGTAAATGTAAATGAAAATGTACTTAAGTTGGTGAGTTGTTTGATATCATTTTGTATGCACCTTTCATGGCATAGTGTGCATAGGTACTGCGCAGTAAAATGATGTAGTGTGCACATTCTAGGATACCACGCACAACATATTAAGTGTGCATGATGTTGAGGCCATGGATCCTTTGTGTTTATGATATGTTTTATAGGCTGGTGAGCTAGTTATTATAAGTTGGGATGCTTATGTTTTGGAATTAGGCCAGAGTGCCTAGATGTTAAAGGCTATTGCGCTTCATTTTGTATATGTCTCGTGATTAATATAAAATACATCGTTGTGCGCAGATCGACCATGATAAAAGAAATGGGGGACTAAACTCCACTGGTTAGGGAAAGGGAGGGCCAAAAGTTAAGGAAAAGGGTTAAGCTAGGAAGCTTAAGCTAAAAAAGAATATCATATTAATATTTCTTAAAACATAAAGTATGGATAATTATTTTATCCTAAGTTCTAAAGTTGGGGACAAGTGGGCCAAAGTAGCTCCCAACATGAAAAGTGTCAAGTTGGGGACATGCATACATATTGTTGGGACTTAGTTCATTTTCACACACTCTCCCATCATTCAACCATGATTCCATGGCCATTTTCACTCACACAGTCAATTATCCTTCATACATTCATGATTGTACTTGAACTTGTATCCATAACCATTTTGTGCTGGTGTACTTAGTTAGCTGGGGAGCTGGACTGAGGAAGAGGGTTGTCATGCCTGTGGGATATTGAAGAGGCGGGTTTTCAGGTCTGTGAAAAATTATCTGGGTGAGATACTTGTTGGGAATATATTTCCTGAAGATGCTAAACTGCAACTACAGTGCTCTGAGACTTCCTGTCTGACCTGTTGCTGAAGCCTAGAAAGGAAGTGGGGCAGACGAAGGAATATTGAGTAGAGAAGGGGCACACTTCCTGGGTGGGACATGCATGTGGGGAATGAGGGACTGTAGGTTGTTGGTTTGATTTGGCACCTGAGATAGAGTATTTCCTGTTGTCTATGAGCCTTTATCCTGGTTAGGAATCCCTTTACCCGGGTGGATTTTAGTCCCAGCTCGGGGGTGTCTCACTGTTGAGATTGATGAATAGTGTGGTGTAAGGCTGGGAGGTTCATAAAAGGTCTGCACAGAGTTGGTGAAATTCTTACAAAGATAAATGTTAACTATGTGATAAAATTACATGCTGCATTATTATTTGCATGTTTATTTTATGGGTTTATCTTATGTGTGTTTATAAATGTCTATAAATTTATGGGTATTTCCTGTATATGTTGCATGTGTATGTTGATTGTTATTTCAGTGTGAATCTGTGTACTTACAGATGTATTTTTATGTTTACGTTTTATATGTAATGCTTCCGCAAGAGTTCTATGTGTATATATTTTAATTGCATGCAATTCAATATGTATATATATGCATGTGTGTGTATGTATATATTTGTATATTTATCTAGCATAGCTCAGTTGGATACTAGCTATGTTACAGTATGTTCTGCAGTGAGAGAACAAGAGCATTTTCTCGTGTAGCGTGGCCCGACCATGGGTGGCCGAGGACGTTACATTGCTGACTAGGAAGAGATTGACCCACCATAAGATACAACCATGCTGATATGGGATCCTGACCTGATCATGCCTTTCGATGACCTGTTTGAGTCTCAGGAACAACCCACAGACGTTTCAGTGATATAAACATGCAATAAGGGTCTGCCAAGGTTGAAAGATACCAACGCCACCCAGGCTTCAAAGAGTAAGGCAAATCCTGATTTCCTGAAAACACCTTTCTCTCTTGGTAATAAATCTATAAGCATCCATACCTGGGAATCACCCGGGAATTGCCCAAATTAGATTACAATGTGGTCGAAGATTTGAAGAAGTTATGGACATGTGTAGGATTCCTCAGTAGAAATACTTTCTGTTACAAGCTTTGAACTCAGTAGACAAGCCTACAGTAGGTAGTGTTCCGGAAAGAAAATTGTCTGCCACCAATCTAGTGAGAAAACCAACTGTGAACACCTATTCGGGAGATAAGAAAGAAAATTCATTTTTCCCATTGTTCCTCTTAATGTTTGAAGTCTTCAATAGAAATATTCACAATTGTTTGGTATATTCTGGGGCGTCTTCCAACATAATTCCCTTGGCCACCTACAATAAATTAGGTGTCATTCCTCTCAAGAGTGATAAGCATGTCATACAACTAGACAAAACCTAGGTCAAGGTCATGGGAGAACTCAAAGATGTGATGATCAAGATAGAGACATATCCTAACTTTGTAGAAGTGATTGACATTTTTGTAGTAGATATCCTAGAGGCATATCGGATTTCACTGAATCGAGATTGGTCTGAAAAGATAAACGGGTACTTCAGTATAAACTGGGCACACCTTTGGCTACCACTGAAGGCATACAATAACATGATCAAAATCGATAGGGAGAGATATTTGAAGAATACAGTCACTAATCTGGAAACCCTGAACGAACCTGCATCTACAGATTTCCCCGTGTTAGGAAATTATTCCTGTGATTTCCACTTCAAAAACTTTTCTCCTCTCTTGTCCAATGTCCCTCTTACCCAAAAATCCGAAATGGTTTTTCAAGAAAATTCACCAATACCGACATGAGACTCCCTCTTCTTTCAAGACCCTGCACTAGAGATTACAGAACAAAAGACGAGAGAGCGAGAAATTGATAAGGAAAACAAAGAGGGGGATTTGCATTTGCATATCTGGACCCTCTATTTTGATGGGTCTAAATCGAAAGAAGGGTCAAGAGCGGGGTGCATCCTCATCGATCCTAAAGCTAAATGTCATTTCCTATCCTATAGGCTAGAGTTCAAATGTACCAACAACACTCTCGAATACAAAGCTCTAGTACAAGGATTAAAAAAAGTCGTAGATTCAAATGTCAAAGAATTGAAAGTTCTCGGAGATTTTGAAATTATCGTTAGACAAGTAAGGAACAACATACATTGCAATTCTCCTCACCTAAAGAACTATCAGCAGGAGGTGCATAGGTTAATAGAGCACTTTGAATATTTCAATATTACAATGATCTCCAGAGCCAAGAATATTCTTGTCGACTCCTTGTCCAAAAATGCTTCCAGGCTGTCGCCTCTAGAGGATTATGAAGCCTATCGATTCCCTGTGGAGCTGCTCTACAAACTGTTGGTGCCTAATAATATTTCTAATTGGAAAGTCTTTGAAGGAGATGAACCGATCATAAAACTCTTGACTAACCAAGACAATTTCAAAGACTTGGCTATTGATGATGAAGTATTCCAGGAACAACCAACAGATGCAAATCCCAAGGCAGGACAATCTATAGGTAAATCTCACATAATCCGAAAGGGGATAGCTTATCTTGAAAATGTGTTTTATTTGAGAGAGTGATTTAAGGGACCTATAAACGCAAAGACTGGTAGCTCTTGTCCCATTCATGAAACTATAAATCTCGGGACCCTAGAAAACCCAAGGAACATGAATCTCGACAAGACTATATCTAAGGAAGAAATGAAAACTTATCTCAAATTATTCAGAAAATATCAAGATGTCTTCACATGGTCCTATAAAGATATGAAAACGTATGATACCCATATCATTCAACACACCATTCCTTTGAAACCTGAAGTGAAACCTTTCCAACAGAAGCTCTGAAAGTATAACCCATCCTTGGAACCTCTTATGTATCAGAAATTAAAAAAACTTTTAGATGCCAACATCATTTTCCAGGTTACGCATTCTGCATGGGTAACAAATCTTGTTCCAGTGAGGAAACATTCGGGTGAAATCCGCCTATGTGCAGACTTCAAGAACCTCAATAGAGCTTTAGAAAAGGAAAATTATCCACTCTCGCCGATGGAGCAACTCCTGCAAACCGTGTCTGGCTCAGAGGTTTTCTCTCTATTAGACGGTTTCTCAGGTTACAACTAAGTCCTAGTTTCGAAAGAAGATCATTTAAAAACCACCTTTCGAACGAAGTGGGGAACCTTCTCTTATAAATGCATGCCTTTCGGGTTAATCAACAAAGGGGTGACCTTCCAAAGAGCCATGTTGGCACATGGGAAGACCCAGGGTTCAACGCACCAACAACTTACCAATAAAAACCTAAATACTGGCCCTTTCGACAACACCTACGAAGCAGATGAAGTCTCACCCGAGGTAGAGGCAGGGGTGGTTGTAGGACTCACATGTCTGCAACCTTAGATGGGACACAGATCTATGATTCTAACACTTAACATGGAACTTAGCACCGAAAGTTCATCAATATCCAACCAATATCTACTTCGTAGATAAAACAAAGCATCACATCATTCAGATCTAATGTATATAAGGACTTATCATAAAGATATAGATTAGATATAGAGGATTCAAGCACTAAGCACACTCACATAGGTCATATCTAGCATTCATATACATAATTAAGCACAAAGAATAAATAGATATATCTATCTATATTAAGCACTTAACAAGTAAAGACATAACCACATCAACACATTGCATAAAGCATAGCAACACAGCATGTACGTGGTTCACCCCCACCCTGGGGCTATGCCCACCGAGACTTTGTCTTTTTTATTAGCTTCTCTCAATATTCTACATGCACATAGCATCAAAATCCCTACTCTGCATAGGACAGGATATCTGTGCGCACTTCACCAGATCCTCCTTCCCTGAGTAGATCGAGGCACAGAGCCTTACAACATTTTATAGTCACTTGCACTTAGTCTTGCAAGCCTTACACCACATGCACAAGGAAATTACAATCATCACTTGCATATAGAAAAAGGGAACTTAGCCATTCCTTCGATCACATAGATCGATCACTACTCACTACATCACCTAACCTTCTATATATACATTACAAAAGGGCCTAAGCATGGGTAAAACCCATGGGCCGACATTCCCATACCCGTTAAATTATCCCAAAACCCAAAAAGACCTAAAAAGGGGGGTGATATCCTAGGATCTCTGATTCATCTTGAGTTCTTCCTTTTACAACCTATCGAAGTCCCAAAAATGGTCAATCATGACCAAGTATCCACAAAAATTGGTCAAGGTCTAACAGGCCCCCAACACTCACCTGTGACTTGTCCCGAGTCACTTTGGTCTAGGTAGTTCTGCTTCGAAAGCCTCGATCTTGGCTTGATCTTGTTGGACTTGTTACTTTGCCATGACCACCTACTCAGTGAACTCTTGGATGACTGCATCATTCATGGGTCCTTCTAGGCATTGGTCTACTGCAGTGACAACCTATTCTAGTTCTTCTCCTTGGCCTTCAATCTCTACGAACAATTGGTAGGCCTTGTCTTGTACAAGTTGGAGCCTCTAAGTTACTTCCATATCTCTTCTCTGGCTAGTGTGGATCTATTGTTGGGCGATGCGTTGCTCCTGGGATTGCTTCATTATTTCCACAGCTGACAGGAGCTTCAACTATGCCTGTATTGTATCTGCATGCTACTTTGCTTCCTGGAGTTGCGACTTCAGTGCCTTCAATTCTGGATCCTCAGTGAGTTTCTCATACATTTGGGCACTACGATCACTCATCTTCTTGCATTCCATGGAAAGGGCCTTTATCCTTTCAATTGCGCTCTTGACTATTGCTTCTCTTTGATTCCTTACATCTTGCGGAGTCTCAGGCACTGTGCAGAGCTCTAAGTCTTCTATGCATTGTTGTAGCTGCTGGATAGCTTCTGCGAGATGCTCTACTTGATGTGTAACTCGGTCCTCTTCCTTTATTTCTAATACTGTCATAGAGCGAAGTTCTCTATTTACCACTTCTTTCACCTTGAGTTTCTCTACAAGCAACTTTTATTTTTCTTGTTGCATTTGTTCTTTCTCTTCGTCAAAATTCGCTTGGAGAGAAATATTTTCCTGTTCTGCAATGCTACGTTGTTCTACAAGTATGCCTTGCACTTGCTTCAAGGCCTAGGTAGCTTGTTCTATCGCTTCTTGAGCTCGTCGAAGGCGAGCTTCGACTATATCAGCTAGACGACAGAGTTGGGTTGGCTCATCTCCCAGCTCTGGTTCTCCCGATGGTAGGGGCACAGTGGAGACTATGCGACTGGACTGAAGAGCCTGTTGTACCCCTCAGAGTTCGACCTCAATTCTATCATACATTTTTTCCTTCTTGGCTTCTTGTTTCTTTTCTATTTCTAGGGAAGCATCATTCAGGGCTGCTATGAGGAAGTCAAAATCATCTGAGGTGAGGACAGTCTGCATCTTGGTCATGGTGGATTTCGATTTCTTCTGGGACAAAGGTATCGGGGGTGAAACCTTCCTCTTATTCTAGGGATCAACCTCATCTCTGGTTGGTGTTACTTTTCCTGGCTTCTATTCAGTTTCTTTGTCCTTTGTCTCTTCTACCTCGTCATCACCCCCCTCGGTCAGGTGATACAGAAGCAATCTTTCCTGAGGTGCTTCTTAAATATTGGACCTCTTCAATATTCTTCCGTCTGCTTGTTCTAGGTGTATTATGTTCTTTATGAGTGTCCTCTAGGATGTCAAGGTCAGACATCTCTGCAGGATTGGTGTGGATAAGGAGGTCTGCTGACCATTCCTTAGTGATATCCTCGATTTATTCTTTTGTAAGTTTATAATATGACTGTATTTTCACTTTGTGTTCATCTTCTTGCATTGTAATGTAGATGACGTGTTGATCTACACGAAACTTCATCACGGGTCAAAATCTCTGTAAGGTTTTGGGAGTCATGCGAGGTTGAAACTCAATGGCTCTCTTCATCTAGAAGTAGTATGTATGAAAAGCAACTTTTGGCTGCCACTGTTTGCTCATATCACTTGAGTACCAAAGTGTAGTGAACTTCGCAGCAAGTGGTTCAAGTGGCTCGATGTCTGGGAAGGTATCACCTTCCGGCATCTCCCAGGCAATGAATGCGATGAGGATTAGGAGACAGCTGAAGTGAAATTCATAACCCTAGTCCTGTGCTTCTCTACAATCTAGTTCTAACTAATTAACTAGGTACTTCGCCCAGTTCATCTGTAGGCCTTCCGTGCACTTCCCTGCGAGGTCAACAACAAAGTCAGTGACTTGGGTAGGTTGGTTCTTCCTTGCTAACTTTCTAGATACTAGTTGGCATGCTAAGTGCAATGCGCCACTCTGGATGGAAGATACCTTGTAGCCTTGTGTCCCATTCTCAACATCTCCATATGTGTCCTTCATCTTTTGTGCTAGTGTGCGATCTGCGGCTTTTCTTGGATAAAAATCCTATGGGTTGGGTCCTTGCATACTCAGTCCTGTGATCCTGTGGATTAGCATTGGGTCTATTGTAATACGATGGTCTAGCCATAAGTAACTTCCATGGTAGCATGAGAGAAGTAGCTTGACATAGGTATTGAATTCCCGGTGCCTTTCGAAGTTTGGGATCTTCATGATGTTTAACAGGGTGGACTACACGAGGTTCATCGTCCACTGTTGGGGAATAATATTTGAATTCTTCCCCTTCATCCTGGTCATGTATTTATATGGGGCAAGCGTACTATATATATTTTGATCTTCGAGGTTGAAGTCCCTGAACTTCAATGCTGCGATCTTGTTCTGGTTTGTTTGAATTGCGCGTATCCCCTTCGGGAGGTACGCTGTAACCAAGGTTTATTCAAAGTCTCTTGGCACGCTTTCGTTGCTCACCGCGTCGACCAGAGGTGGGATGTATTCGGGCAATATGGTTGGGATTAGCTTCACATTGGCTTGATCATCTCTATGCTTGGTTCGCTTTTCGTCTCAGGATGGTTCGAATCTTCTAGTAGTCGATGGAGAGGCTTGCACTCCTCTCGTCGATGACGCTTGTACACCTACAGACATTGACATGAATCTTTTAGTCATGAGGTCAATGAGAACTTCTTCAACAATTTTTTCTGCAGGGTTGAACTCTTCCAACATACACGCTTTGATTTGAAAATCATGGGTTTAGCGAGTAACTTAGACACTACAATGGGATAGAGGACAATAGTGCAATGATCATTATGTAAAATCAATGATTATGCGGGCTTAGATTCACGGTTAGAAAAAGTGTTCTCGGTGCATGGTGTGATGGAATAAATAGATACTTGGCAACGGGTCTCTTGCAAAGGGTGGAAAGCCTTCATTAAGTGCTCTGTCTGTTACGGTGCAGTCCAATGGTCTAGTGGCGATCCATAAATTCCTTTCTACCCATTCGGGGGGTTGGGTGAATGGTTATACTGTTCCCAATGGCTATATTGCTTCTCCATGGTGAAGTGTCATGTGACGTTGTTTTGTTATCCCGACGAAGCTCCAATTTTGCAAATTTTCCTTCTGCGAAGTTCCTTCTTGGACCTTTTGTAACTTGTTGATCTTAGCTCTTTTCTTACTTAGCTTTCTATCCTTCTTTCTAGTGAGCTTCATCTCAGTATTCCTTTTTCATTCAGATTCTTATCTTCTTGCGACATAGTTACTATGTGCTGTTGAGATTATTCCCTAAGATTCAAGGATAATACTTCTTCTCTATTTGGAGTAGGTACCTCAGTCTTCTATGAGTCGTCTTGTGTTCTTGAAACCTTGACATCCAAGTTTCTGGTTTTAAATAGCTTCTCTTGGTTCTCCTGTTCTTCAATCAAGTGTGAAATCCTCTTAGTGATGAAATCTTTTAATTCTTGCTTCTTCTTCTCTAAGGCTTATTCTTTCTTTCTTCTGGCCTGATCTCTTTCAATCCAAGGTTTTCCTTGATCCAGGTGGATATCAGGGGCCACCCACCTTTTCCAAATGGCTCAAAACAGTTTTCTGGCCATTTTGGCAATTTACTATTTTTAGCAGGTTTTCACTTCTGGGGCC
>SNQJ01S0046978.1:55007-69741 GCA_010110895.2 Picea sitchensis | reverse complement strand
ATTACTGTATATCTGTGTTTATGGTTGCATCTCTGATACATTTCTGTTATATTATTGAATATCTGCAATATCTCTGTGCATTTCTTTATTATATCTTCGCTCTCATTTCGTGCCGAAAATAATCCGGATCATTCCTAGTAACATAGCAAATGGAGCATTGTTCTCAATAAATTTAACAACTTCAAATTCTTCCTCTGTCGAAGTTTCATTGGCATTCATAGATATCTGGCTGAGCTTTCCACATAGGTTTATCAACTTTCCTCTAAATATCCCTATTCCTCCCAATGGAGTCATATCAGGCTTCCCTAAAAGTTCCCAAGTTCTTTCTATCATGATATTCTCTTTCTATCATGATATTCACCTATGTTTCTTCATCCAGAACATAGTCAATGTCAAAGTCTCCTATTCTTGCTTCTATGTATGCTTTTTCTTTGAAGATCTATGATAATATGACATGTCGATGGTCATTTAGGGTTTCTTTCATCTGTAGCAACAATTTCTCTGATTCTTTTTGGAGTTCTTTCCTGGTTTCAATTGCTTGACCTTTATCATGGTCTTCTTATTTCATATTCATCCTTTCAACCTTAGAAATCATTCTAGGGAAATCCAATAATTCATGATTCATAGATTTACAACAAAGACAACTAGATCCTCTTCTAGGGCATTCCTTAGCAATATGTCCCAATCTTTTGCAACTGTAACAGAGGGTTAATCCTCTCTTTCTTTTAAATTATCCCTATCCCTTCTTGTAGTGCTATAGGATCATAGTAACTAACCTGCAATTTTTTTTTCTAGGATCTTGCATCCATTTGTTAGTCCAAACATTCTTTCTATACATATGTATAACATATCTTTCACTATTCTTATTAGATCTACTCATATCAAGTCTTCTTTCATCTATTAGTGCCCTAGTTTTCAAGCTAGGACAAAATCTATCAAACATACCTAGATTCATATTGTTGAAACAAAAATTTCCACTTATCTTACTTCTACCGAGCATAAAGCTTTCAAATCTAGAACTTTTCACTGTTCTTACCTTTATCAGAGCACATAGCTTGCAGATCTTACCTCTTTTAACAAAAAATCCTCACTTTTATCTTTCTCAGAGAACAAAGCTTCTAGATCTTATCTCTTTTCTTTAGATATGACCTCTTTTCTTGGCACAGAGCTTCACAGGTCAAGTAGAATGCTGTGCACTAGGGCAACAGTTCTATGCACAGATCTTTCATAGTTTCAGTTCAGATCTTCGCACAAATATTTTTCTTTCTCAGTTCCCAACAATCACAGTTTCAGGTCCCAACAACGGAACATTTGTTGGCATAGGGGCATAGCTAGGGTTCAACTCTACAACAACACACCAAAAAAACCCTAACTACTAACCCTTTTATCAACACCTACGAAGCAGATGAAGTCTCACCCAAGGTAGAGGTGGGGGTGGTTGTAGGACTTAGATGTCTGCAACCTTAGCTAGAACAAAGACCCATGATTCTAACACTTAACAGAGAACTTAGCACTGACAGTTCATCAATATCCAATAAATATCTACTTTGCAGATAAAAAAGAGCATCGTATCATTTAGATCTAATGTATCTAAGCACTTATCATAAAGACAAAAATTAGATCTAGAAGATTCAAAAACTAAGCACACTGACATAGGTCAGATCTAGCATTCATATACATCATTAAGAAAAAAGCATAAATAGATATATCTATCTATATCAAGCACTTAGAAAGTAAAGACATAACCAAATCAACACATCGCACAAAGAATAGTTTCACCCCCACCCTAGGGCTACGCCCACCACCTCTTTGTCTTCTTTATTAGCTTCTCTCAATCTTCTACATGCACATAACCTCAAAATCCCTAATCCGCATAGGATAGGAAATCTACACGCACTCCACCTGATCCTCCTTCCCCATGTATATCTAGGCATATAACCTTACAACCTTTTACAATCACTTGCACTTAGTATTGAAATCCTTACACCACATGCACAAAGCACTTACAATCATCACTTACATATAGAAAAAGGGCACTTAGCCATTCCTTCGATCACATAGATCGATCACTACTCACTACATCGTCTAACCTTCTATATATACATTACAAAAGGGCCTAAGCATGGGTAAAACTCATGGGCCGACATTCCCATACCCATTACATTATCGCAAAACCCAAAAATCCCTAAAAAGGGGGGTGAGATCCCACAATCTCCGCTTCGTCTTGCATTCCTCCTTCGACAGCCTGTCAAAGTCCCAAAAATGGTCAATCATGACCAAGTATCCACAAAACATGGTCAAGGGCCAACAATCCATAGATGTATCTTTTTAGGGACTAATTAATAAATGTTTTGTGGTCTATCTAGATGACATAACAGTGTATTTGAAGAACAGAGAAGAACACATCCAATATTTAACATAGAGTTTCGAAAGGTGTAGGAAGTACGATATATCCTTAAACCCTAAGAAAACTATTTTCGGTGTCCAGGAAGGTAAGCTGTTAAGTCACATTATATATCAAGAAGGGATTCACATAGACTCAGAAAGGATTAAGTCCATAGCTCAACTTCCTTTACCCCATAACAAGAAAGCTATGCAGTCCTTTTTCGGGCAAATCAATTTTCTGAGAAAGTTCACCCTCGACTTCACAGAAATCATCAAGCCCTTACAAAAGATGATTCACAAAGATGCCGAATTTAAGTGGGATGATGAGAGAAAATATGCTTTCAGCAATATCAAAGCTGCTATATCCTGGGCCCCGATGATGTGAAGTCCAGATTTCAATAGGGAATTTTCCCTTTATACTTTTGCCTCCGACCAATCGATAGTTGCAGTTTTGAATCAGGAGGAATATGAAAACAACAAAGCCCCAGTGTCATTTATGAGTACTAATCTTCAAGGAGAGGAGCTTAATTATTCCGCTATAGACAAACAAGCCTATGTGGTATATAAAGCAGTAAAACATTTCAGGTCTTACATCCTCAAGAACCATACTAAAGTGATCGTGTCACACCCTGCAGTCCTATCCTTTTTCACCCAACAAGAAATGGGGGAAAGAAGAGGGAACTGGATGGGAGTAGTCTAGGAATTTGACCTAGATATAAAACCCGCCAAGCTAGTAAAAGGACAAGGTTTATGCAAGCTTATAGTCGAATCCTAGGACCAAGTAAATGAGGATTCTGGATGGTAGAACAAAATGGCACTATGGTGTGGTGAAGTATCATACATCTCCTCGGGACAAGGTTCTTTTTATAAGGATTTAACTTACTTCCTACATCATGGAAATTTTCCTGAAAACCTTAGCCATAGGGAAAGGAGAGCCCTCAGGTTAAAATCTGCACAATATCACCTTATAAATTCAGTACTCTTCCGAATCAATTACGATGGAGTATTATTAATATGTCTTGAACGTGAAAATGCAGACAAAGTGCTGAAGGAGCTCCATGATGGTCTCGCCGGGGGACATTTCACGGGAAACACCACCGCTCATAAGATTCTGAGATCCGACTATTATTGACCCACCTGGTTCAAAGATGCTCATGCTTATGCTAGAAAATGCAAGACTTGCTAAATAAGTGTTGGAAAGTAGAAGAGAGCAGTGATCCCACTACAACCTGTGGCTGTCTCTAGGACTTTTGATCAATGGGGGTTGGATATCATAGGAGAAATTACCCCAACTTCTTCGAAACTACACAAATACATTCTTACTGCCACCGACTATTTCATTAAATGGGCAGAATCCATTCCTCTGACTCATGTAAACAAGAAGATAGTAATCCAATTCCTAGAATAACAACTAATCACAAGGTTCGATGTCCCTTCTGTTCTAGTCTTTGATAATGCAACTTACTTCTCTTCCACCCTATTGACAGAGTTCGCTCTGGACAAAGGAATCATCATTAAGTACTCTACAAATTATTATCCCCTGGGAAATGGTGTGGCATAATCAACGGATAAGAACCTAGTGAGAATATTAAAGAAGACAGTTGTGGATAACCAAATAAATTGGCATACTCTACTCCATAATGCTCTATGGGCCGATAGGGTCACACCCAAAGAAGATATAATAAATTCCCCATAATTTTTGGTGTACGGGCAAGAAGCCATCCTCCCAAATGGGATCTATCTTCCATCTCTTCAACTAGCCCAAGATTCCAACGAAGAACCCTCATCGGCCATACAACAAAGAATCAACACTTTGTTCATGTTGGAAGAAGAGAGAGAAAAGGCTAAGTTAAAGTTCCTAGCTCACCAACATATAGTGAAAATATGGTTCGATAAGCATAAAGCTAAGGAAAAGAGCTTTGAAGTAGGAGACTTATTCCTGAAGTGGGACAGGGAAAATGAACCAAAAAGGAAACATTCCAAGTTTCATAATCTATGGATTGGACCTTTCCAGGTGGCTGAGAAGATCGACGCAGGTACTTACCGGTTTCAAAATCTGAGAGGGGAACCTGAGTCCCTCCCATTAAATGGCCAAGCCCTGAAACAATACTTCCAATAAAAAAAAAAAAGAGAGGGAAAAAGGTCAAATGAAACAAAGGAGGAACAAAGGTTCTTCTTTCACCCAGTGAATCACCATTTGTTGAGCACTCAACACACTCTAAAAATTTTGTGTCCATTCTCTACTTTTTGGGTACCACTTGAGCCTTCACACTGTATGTTTCCATTTCAGTTTTGAAACTACATTGTTGCTCGTGCTCATATTCTGTATTTTCATGATTGAATTATTGAAAGTTTTCTTGGACATATAAATAATCATCTTAATTTAAATAGGACTTAACAATTACTTAATGAATCAACAATCCAAAACTTTCCCCAACACGCTTAGGAAATTCGACATTCGGAAAGGTTAAAGTGATGAAAATCGATTGAGAAGTTTAAAATAGCCGAGCGCCATTTTTTATCAGCGTTGGTGGAAGGTATTTATTTTCTGCGAGTGAGCTTTGGCAAGAACATCGTCGAAGGCTGATCCATTCATCTTTGGTAGAAAAATGAAAAAAGTAAGCGTCGCATAAGGAGAACATTGGTATCATCAACTGATGATCCCTGAAACGTTTTCGATGATGGAAGGTTGCGAAGATGATAACCCGCCAAGAAGCTACGCACTTAAACTTCCCCTGATCATCGATTTCCTAATACTATCGGCGTTGAAATCATTTTCAAGAAGGATATCAACGAACATATGCACAAGGTTATCAGCGATCCCCCGACCTATCCAATGGAGAGACACGGCATGATGAGATGTTTTGACCCTTAGATTTGTTAGGTATGACACATTTAAGTGTTATTTAATTCATGGATTGTGCATTAGTTTCTATTTCATGCACAAATTAGAAGGGACCATTTAAGCCTATCAATACAATGCATCTTCCCCGCGCCTCCTCCGTCAACCAGTTAGAATTTATTCGCAGTGGTCTGATGGTAGTTTGTTTTTCATTGCATTCATTACTCATATTAACTCACTGATGCGATTGATAGGATTGATCCAGTTATACTCTTTCGAGTCATTAGGTATGATTCTATTCTACATGACAAGGAGTCCAAAACACACAGAGGAATAAGGTTAACAGTCTAGAGAAGGCTCCCAAGGTTCAGTGAGTATTAAACGATAATCTTCGCCAACATTATAGGTATGTATCAGCTTATGGTGTTTTTCTCTTCATTTCATATTTTCTCACCCAACATTGTTCTGTGCATATGTTGAAAGGGTCATTTTAATTGTAGGAACAATGCCTCCAAAGAAGACCTCCACTAGGAAATCCCCAAGAGTGCTAAAGTTGTAAGAAGCAGAAGCAGGAGAGGGCTCCTCCCCAACAGTTGCAAGACAATTAGAATTCACTCCCAAGATGGTGTTCGTCATTAAGAAAGCCACCAAGAAGGCCTTTGTCCATCCCCGGCCTTTAGAGACATAGAGGAAAACATTGGAGCCAAAACAACATTTCCTCACTAGGAGGAATTGTTTAAGAAAATCAAGAAGGAAGAACCCCTCGAGTATATCCCACACAATGATCCTGATACAAGGAGGCTCGATGATGATGTCCTCCCAAATATTCATAGGGCTTGATTAATGATGATAACGGTGAATGCGTCAGGGTTTTCTAGCCCTCAGAGGTTCAAAGTTACTACAATCTCAGGGAGCCAGAAGAAAAGATAAGCATTGATTTCAATGTGAGTTTCTATGCAACACACGACACCAGAAAAATCATGGCATCATGGTGGAGGGAAGACAATAAATTCATGAACCAGATTGTTGGTTGGTATCCGATGACCAATCTAAGGGAACCATACATATACCTAATGTCTCTTCTCTGTAGGTTGCATGGGTAGAAATATTTCTCCCGATTTTTAGAGGCTTGGATGCCTCTAGCTTATATAGTATCCATTTCATGCGCTGGCTTCAATTGGGGTGCCATCATCTCCAAACAACGGAGCACTTGCGTAAGGCAAGCCCAGACGCCGAAAGAGGGAGATACCCCCACCTTCTACATGGCCTCGTATCTGCTGGACATCATCTGCGCTAGGAACATTTTCTCTGGGATGAACCTAAACATGCACCCCTCAGAGCTCCTAGTCCATGTATACTTCAACATCTTATGGGAAATCAGGTACATAAAATCCTATGCTGTTATCTGTGACCATTTTATTGCACGCATTTATTTTTTTCTATTCAGGAAAGAGTGCCCAAGGCTGTCAGATGAAGTAAAAAGGGTTATATTGAAAGTAGGCCACTGGTATCTAGATGAGTGCGAGACCTAAATAAGGGTTTTCGACACCACAGGGGCACCCCATTTATTACCCATATATGTTCCTGATTGGCTAGTGTTAGGGGAAATTTTCTATGATACCATTATGCAAGGATATAACGCCACTTTAGTAAAGGAAAAGAAGTGGGCCTTCATACCTTATGGTGTTCATATTGGATTTTACATGGTTAAAGACACCACACATGATAAGTAATAAGGGCTAAGTCAATTGGAATTATGGTTCCAAACTAGTTGTTTTCTCAAACACGACCCCAAGGGCATGGTCCTAAAACATGCGACGCAGGCATTTTTCTGTTGGCCTTACACCCGTGACCGGTTTGAAGATGAAATCTTCACCGAAAATGCTTAGGATTGGAATGAAGTGGCAATAATGATGGTTGACCCTAAAGCAACCAGGTTCAAGGCCATGAGTTGGGAGGAGCAAGTGATGTCCTTGGAGAAAACAACTCAAGAAATTCTCAGGACCCGAGAAGAAACAATAGCTTCTTAGCCGGGCAAAGCAATTGGCTATCTCCTACAAGACACCGAAGTGGAAGATATTGGTCAGGAATCCTTGGTACAAATAAGGGATTCCCCTGAAATCCAAGTTGCATCATGAAGGGGTGAACTTTTGCGGCAGCAAAGCCAGCTGCTAATGAAGCAGATGCAAGAAAATATATACCTTATCATAACACCTGCGCTTCCAACTGGTATTTGAGAAGGAGGCTCGACGGAGCTAAGAAGCCCCAGTTCCATAAATCTCGGTAACACCAATGGGTTAGACAACCCTGAATCCACAAAATCACCAATCAATTCCTCGGTGGGCGGGACAAATCAACCAGAGATAGATCAGGTGTTGATAGAAACACAAGCACCTAATCCCCTGAGCAAACTTATACATATATATAGTGATGATGAGATCCTGAAGCCATCTCATGACACCCCTGTGCGAGTACAAGAGGAAGAATGTCTCGTGAAATCTTCTTCCCCTAAGCCCAAAGTTCAAGACAAGGAGGTCTCGCAAAAGGAAACAGAAGATGAAAGTGGCCTCAACATAAAGAAACCCAATGAATCAGAAACTGAAGCGAATCCGAATGACGAGCCCAAACCAAAGGAAACAAAGAAAGAATCCCCACAAAAGGAAATCAGTGGTCCTGTGGCTGACAAGAATGTAAGTAACGAGCCTGTACTCTACACCTCTATTCTGCCAAATACTCAAATCCCCGACAAGTGACAAGTAGAGGTCGGACCCATAAGGCATGGTGAGGAACTTCAAGAGCCCAATATTGAACAAATATACACCACCAGTAGCCTGGGAAACAATCTCACATGGGGTGATCAACAGATACCAGATCAAGTAGACGAGGTAGCAGATATCTATGTGATCTCCTATGATCAAAAGAGAAAGGCCATTGTTCAAATGATTGCCAAGAAAAGAAGGATCACATTGGATCACTCCATATTGGTTAGTACAGAGGAAAACGTGATCAACACAGTAGATGCCCATACATATGAAATGATCGGTGTAGGAAAGGACCTCTCAGATGCCACCTTGGATAGATCCAGGAGAGATGAAAAGGAACTAGTCACTTCCCTAAAGGAGCTCGAACATTTTTTCCATCTGGACGAATACTATAAAGGCACCACACAAACCTCTGTGTATTTGAAAGGTGAGTTCGAAGGAGTTTACAACGAGTTCAAAAAGGAAAGACACCTATTAACCACAAATGCAACTGAGTTCCAGTAGAACACTCTCATGGCACTAGTGGCATGCAAGGAGATGGAACAATGGTATGAAAGGGAACAACAAGTGGTAGAAAGACTCGAGTACATTGAGGTAGTCCAGCAGGTCCAAGAGAAGGAAGAACATGGCATTCATACGGTGGGAAAAAGTAGTCTTAATTGCATGAAGTGATCGGTCGAGTACTGGGCCAAGATGTCTTGGGACCCACTTTGAGAGATCCAAGAACAATGGACCAGATGCAAGAAGCACTGGGATAAAATTAATAAAGTAATGAAATATGTCGGCCTCCCCTAGTTCAACACCCCCAATACATTTATCGACTTGAGCGACGTAGTCAAGTTGCATGCCGAACAATACTTGCGATGGGCTAAAGAGATCGCAAAGATAACTGGTGTGAGGCCTGGGCAGGTACAACAATTCGCAGAATACCCGATCAGAGCCCAAACCATGCTACAACAATTGAAGTCCAGTTTAGTAAAGTATCAGGCGCATGCAGTGGACATCAAGGGAATATATGCAACTCCAATGGAACAACACATATTTCCATGGGCCCAAACTTGCGAAGAACTGTTTATCAACTGGTCTAAATATGAGAGAAGTCACCCCTTCCAAGAAATATCTTGGGCTGACTGTTAAAGAAACTGTTACAAGATGATGCCACGTGGTGATTTTTTTCTTTTCTTAAACTGCACTTAGTTGTTAATTTCAGTTAAATTTATATTATAAATAAAGACATCGACCAAGTAGTTAGGGGTCGATGGTTGTTGTAAGAACTCTTTCTTTTTGGTTGTTAAGAATTATTTTGAGATTGCTATGAATTGAGAAGTCCTTCTGGACCAAAGACAAGCTATTTTCATCAAATGCATGTGATTGGACTCAGAGAAGAACTACTTCCTATCCTGTTTCATGAATGATGCAGTAATGAGTAAGAGAAATTAATTCTGTTGTCAAGTTATCTGGTGCAATGTTTTTATGTTCTTTGATTTAATGATGAAGATAAATCATTGAGTTATTATGTGATGAATGGTTATGGTAGATGGTTTATTTTTCTTTGCATGATCTTAATACATATGTTCTTTCTTTTTGATAATTAGTTTCTCAGACAATAATTGGATGCTCACATGGTTATTGTATTAGTACTAGGCCTGTGGTATAGAATCATTGTCTTCATGTTTGAGCAGCGGGTTATCCCAATCTCATCCTCTTCCCCAGTAGTTAAAACTTAATCCTGTTTTTTGTCAATTTGGTTTATACTTCCTTGCATCTCTCATACCAGCTCCACCCAAGAGAAAATATAGAAAAGAACAATCCTAACTAAAGGAAGAACCTTCACAAGAAAACACAAAGCCCATCGATATTTTGGCTGGATCACAAGATCTAAAGAACCATTCCACCTTTAAACGTTGCAGAGTCTAATTAGTCCTCAGTGGTGGGTTTGGTTCCTACTGTTGATTCAAGGTATTTTAGACCCATCAACACATCATTTCCCTAGATTTTGTCGAGTCAGAATATGTCATGGTCATCAACACTAGAAACAAATCCTATGCCCCAAAGGGAAAATCTGACCCTCCTCGCAGTTCTTCTAGCCTGAGTTCATCCTCAACCATGGCTGCACCCCAAGCTCCTAAAATTCTTGAGAGTCAAAGAATCACCCCCTCTCCCCCCTCTTCCAAGTACAATATCCTGAATCAATTGTCCAACATTAAGGCAAATGCAACCCTCTTAGACATGGTTTCCATCCTTGAACAACAAATGCATCTGAAACAATTCATGGAAGGAAAATATTTCGTTGTAGCCAGTCTTTCCGAAGAGGTAGATGCAGAGGATTATTCTATAAATAAAGTAGGTGTATACAATTTTAGATACCCTATAAAAAACCCTCCTTACTTTATTTCTGTAAAAATCATGGATAAAATTGCCCATTGTTGCCTCATTGATGGTGGTTCAGGCCCAAGTGTGATGTCGGAGATTATTATGGAAGAGCTAGGCTTATCTTGTACAAAATGCCAGAAGCATTCTCTCCTATAATAGTCTACAACAAACAACCATAGGCAAGATTAATTATGTAACCTTGGTTTTATGTGTTCATCCCGAGATAAGGACAACACTCAACATTCAGGAGATCGATATGCCTGTAAGCAATTACTCAATTATCTTGAGGAGAGATTGGCAAGCCCTAACATGTGGATACCTCTCGCTCGACGGGGCACATTTATATGTCCATTGGAATGAAAAAAACATCATAGTCCTTAGATAAGGAATAATCTCACCCTACATAGAGAACGTTCCGCAACCTAGTGTAAACTATATCGAAGAAGACCTAGGAGTGTATTCCATATTTGCTGGAGAGGATGATATTCCTCTGGAAAGAATTGATTTAGAGGACAAATTGTGGCATGTGCATTTTGATGGTTCACATTCTAATAAGGGTAACAAGGTTGGTATTATATTAGTCTCCCCTATAGAAAATATTCATAATCTATTATACAGGTTGGAGTTTGCTTGCTCAAACGATGCTGCTAAATTCAAAGATTTACTATTAGGGATTGAGAATTCCCTTAATATTGGTTGTGGTCACCTTTCAGTTTTTATAACTTATGAGCTTGTGTTGAATCTGATACGTAAGACATGCTCTCCTAGCAACAATCTGATGGAGCAATATTCCCGAGATTTTTGGGCACTTGTCTCGAATCTCCTATCCTTTAACAACAATCAGGTTCAGAATGAGTTGAATTCAATAGTTGATCGATTAGCTTTCTTCACAACCTCTCCTACTCATAAGCTCTTTCCTCACTGGCCTAATTGTGCTTTTCAATATCTACATCGTTCATAAATTTTGGAGAACGAAGAACCCTAGAAGGTCGTGCCTAATAATGAAATCATTTCTGCTGTCATTCAAAATGAACCTCTCAATCCTGAGGAGATTGCGTCTTTAGAAAATAACAAGATTCTTGAAGGCTTGAATCCTCTTGAGAGTTCGTTTTCCTTAAGTGTTGGGGGAAACAAAGAAGAAAATGAAGAAGGGATGAAGTCTATTGTTCAAAAGGTTTTTTCTTGGTTTAATGTAGATCCTTGTTGTTTTGATCCAGGTTTTGTTCAACGTACTGTGAAAACAACTAGGCAAAAATAGAAACTCATTAACTCTACGCTAAAAGAAACCTTTCGAAGGGAGCTGGGGGATTTATTAAGGACCGAAATATTTTTTCCAGCCCACCATGATGGAGTTTCAAGGTGGGAGCCTGCTTTGAAGATCCCTGATAATTTTAAGACCTGCACTAGTCTTCAAACTTTTAGACAAACAATTATAAGAAATCCTTTCCCTCCTCTCAATATGGAAATGTTTCAGCAACAGATCGTAGAGTTATATTTGGAGCCCTTACTTGACAGTTTCTTTGGTTACAATAAAATCAAGGTGGAAGTGGAAAATTTTCACAAAACCACTCTCATTACTAATCATGATACCATGTCTTACAATTGCCTGTCCTCTGGCTTACTTGATACAAGTATTGCCTTGAGAAGGCCTATACACATAACTTTCGATAAATCGGTCTGTCTTCAAGCTTGTCTTGATGATTTAATCATATCCGTCAAAGGGCTAATAGTTACATCAGGTTTTCAAATGTTAGGCCATTTCCGGATTACTTTTTCCTTAGATACTAACTCATAAATTTTAAAAGGGTTACAAAGACAATGGTACTCCCATACCACTAGCAGTCCTCATTTGAAATATTGTGAAGGGCCAACTTGAAAATATTTTGCTAATGATATTCTTCTATATTCTAGTAGTTTAGTCCTTCTTCCCAATTTTGTGCTCTCTCCTGCTTTAGAGCCTTTGATTTCTACTTTCTAGACCGAATTTTATTTTCTTCTTTATGAATGATGCTATCTCTACTACTTCTATTTTGATTTCTGCATTATTAATTCTATTGGATTTTGGTCTTTATCATATTTTAGAGTGCTTGAATTACGATGTTGGATCATTTTTTCCACAGTAACTCTCCTGCAAGCATTGTTAGTTTATAACAATCAATCTTACGCATGTGTTACAAGGTCATCTCTAAAGGACCCTTAGAAATTGTTGTCTCATTTTTCACTACTGTCATATAAAGAGTTGGTGGTTTCCCGCTTCTTCTTTCCATTTATTCATCCATCGAGATCTTAAGAGAAAATCTCTAAGTTCCCCAAATTTAATTTGAGAGCATATTACAGGCAAATTATTATGCATACAATGGTCAAACCCCTCCTACCTAAAATTTTTAAGAGTCATTCCCATTCCTGGTCATCTTTTATTAAATCTGCTCACTTACCCCTGCTGCATAATCATTCGAGCTAAGTATTCTTGAGATGACTATTCTTGGTCAGTGAAACCATGAGTTCTGAGTTCTAATCTGCTGAAAGAAAATTTCCCTGTGGAGTTGCCAATTTGTTGATGATTGAAAACGTCAATGTAGTTTCGCCCACAAATTGCTGCTAAAGTCATTATTATATAAGACTAAATAATGCTTGTAAGTGGGACCCCCCTTGTTTTTGAAGATCAGATATGTTCATTTTCAATATTATGATGATGTGCTACAAATGTTTACATGGTTGATGAGAATATCGTTATTATTGATATGAGTAGAGCTTTTGTGATGATATCCCTTCATGCGACTATAGCCTGCTATTCATTAATGGTAATTGTTCCACTGCACCCACATAACAACATATTAGTAAAGTTACATTAATGGCAGTTTTAAGGAAGGCAAGGTATCACAATGAGTACAAGGAACCTAGCCCTGCAATACCACATGCATAAATATTTGTTGTCTATTGTTAGCTCTAGTTACAAGGAATACACTATAGAAGTGTTGAATTACATTTTTATATATGCATATGGTGAAAATTTTGGTGGTGCACTTTGGCAAGGTAACAATGCAATGGTTAAGTATTGATTAATGGAATCGATGGCCGACTTACATATGTTATAATGTTGGTGGCTCATGGAAGGATGGTGTTATCATTGAAATTTCATCTGCACATGGCGACAAGAACTCCACATCATCAAAACAACAATGAAGTCATTCATGGCACTGAATTAAAGTTCACAGCATTCCAGAAGGGTCAAAAACTATACAAAGTAACCAAAAATGGAAGGGCGCTTTACAGCAGCTTGGTGCGCGCGCATATGCGCGGGACAAAAACATGTTTCTAGCGCATGCGCGCCCCGACGCATGCCTATCAACATAAAAAGCCGCACATCTGCTAATACGCGCATTAATTGCTTAAGTGAACCCTAAACAGGCCCGTGTTTACACCGGAAGCTGGTTACGTGACCACCTGGAAAATGCTATAAATAGACGTGAAGACTCATTGTTTCAGCAGAGAATTCAAAGCAGAGTTACGCTGCCCAGATGATTCAGAGCCTAGCTTTTGACAACCAATCCATCAGCTGTGTAATCCAGGGTTCTCTCACCACTCATTTTTGTTCTGTTCACTTTGTAAGGAAGGCATTCTCTTGAGGATTCCTGAAGGACCTTCCGCTGGAGGCAAGAGGAACCATTATCCCTTTCTTCAGCGTGTTCTATGGTTTTCACTAATAGATCAAGCCTTGAAACCATTGATAACTCCCCTGTCTCACATTTGACGTTGTTGTTTATTTTTGAATTGTTATTTGCTTTCATCTGATTAGATATATTGTATTCTATTGTGTTTTCTATTTTCTGTTAACCCTTCTTGCTCCACAGCATCCTGTTCTGCCTTGCTGAGCCCAACAGGGCATGCTAGTGCTCCCATTTTTTCTCACCCGGCGATGATTCGAGCACGAACAGACTGGCGACTCCACTGGGGAGTTAAGGTATTAAATCCTCTTTCAATTGGGTTCAATTCACTTTCCTTTTTTCATTTTTAACTTGCAGGGATTCAAACTGGCTTTCGCCGACCTGTTACCCGGTCGATTCACAGCAGAATCGAGAGAACCGGTGTTTTTTATCAAACGCACGGGTATCGCACCCCACAGACGCGCGCATGCGCTCTGGTTTTTTGATACAGTCCGCGCGCACACGCGCACCTGTCCATGCTAACAGCCGCGCATTTGACCAAAATTTTTCATTGTAAGGTTTTGTTGTGGGGAAAGTCAGTTTTCCTTTTTCAACAATGATGTATGCATGCTCTAAACACTGCACCACTTAGACCCCTCAACTTATAAAGGGGATAGTCAAACATAGGCACTTAGGAGGATTAAAATCATTTTTCCCTTATTTTGCTT